>JBBPDB010138976.1:2500-15489 GCA_037974465.1 Brachypetersius altus
CCATTACTTGCAGCTCTGTTCAGTCCCGAAAATAGAACCTTTGCAGCAGCAAAAGGAAATGAAAGTTGTTGAAATCAGTTCACCTCAGTCTGGAATGGTTTACATTGCTATTTCTAAGGCTCTGGGACTCAAGCACACCACAGTGAGAGTCATTGTGTCCAAATGGAGAACATTTGAAACAGAGGTGAATTTCCCTGAAAGTCACCAGCCTGCCAAAATGCATCCGAGAGACCAATTCATCCGGGAATCACAAAAGAGGCTGAACAAACATCTGCGGGCCTTGCTCACTTCAGACAGTGTCATATAATCCATTATTCATTATCATTTATCCATGTCCAGGGTAGCAGGGGGTGCTGGAGCCTATTCCAGCGGTCACAGGGTGTAAAGCAGAGAAACACCCTGGACAGGTCACCAGTCCATCACAGGAAAGACAGAAACTCCACACTGACCTGCGGACTCCATACAGAACCCAGCTGGAAATCAAACCCAGGACATCAGTGTTTCTCACCGCAGCCTCATGCCACCCCCAGATAACATCAGTTAATGATACTAGTAAAGTTAAGCAGTGAACAGTTTTGGACACTCATAGTATTGTTCTATTAAACTGAGTACAAACAGCGCTACCAGAGAAATATTGCTGAACATGCTCCGGTTGCTACTTGCTAACAAGCAGCGCAGTGTAGCTTCGCCTGGGTCCTAATGCCCGTCTGCTACCTACAGCAGATTAATCTAGATTAATTCCAAGATTAATTCTAGATTAAAAAAATTAATCTATGCCCACCCCTAATAAAAAACATTACAAATGGATTTTCTTCAACAGTAGTGTAGAGGGAATATGCATGTAATTAAGTGCATAAATCTCTATCCAGTTATATATATCAGCATGTACTTTCTTGTGATGAAGCAAAAATTAATCATATCATATTAATTGATATTATATTCATACTAGCACATTAGCTTGTGGCTAGACTGTTACAATGGGACACTATAAAGCAAATATTTTGTTTAAAATATTGCACAGGGGTGGTGGTGGCCTAGTGTGTAAGATACTTGCCTGTGGGCCAAGAAGTCATGGGGCCGAATCCTACCTTCAGCACACCACCACTGGGTTCATGAGCAAGACCCTCAACCCCAAGTTGCTCCAGGCAGACTGTCCCCTGTCGTTAGGGAACGGATGTTGCTTTGGATAATAGCGTCTAATAAATGCCGTAAATGCAAAAGGACTTTTATAACATTCATTTCATTTTTACTGTAGCAAATCAAATCATATAGTGAATTTTGTAAATTACATTTGAGCAATGCATCTTAACAATAGTAATAATGACTTGAGCTTTGGATTGCTACATTTTCTAAATGTTGGTCTAACTTTGTTTTAACATTACGTCCACAGCTGACTGTGTAACACAGACGGTTCGAAGCCACGGAGTAAAGGGTTTGTACAGAGGCCTCAGCTCTCTACTGTATGGATCTATACCTAAATCAGCAGTGAGGTGTGTAAATCTCACACACACACACACAGTTACACCCCGAACAGACATTTTCATTTTCATAGTGGCTGCCTTAATGATATTTCAATTTCAGAAACTTGACATTTATTATGTGGCTTGTTTTTGTTAGTGGAACAAAGGCCAGCTGAGCACGCACACACACACACGTGCACGCACACACACACACACACACACACACGCGCACACATGCACACACAAACACTCAGAAAACCTTTATTATGCCAAAGCCCTTTTCAGATTTATGACAGGTTCAGACAATCAGTTCTCCCAAGATCTTAGTGTGTGTGTGCACACGCATGTGTGTGTTTATGTATGTGTGTCTGCATGTGTGTGCCTGCCTGTGAGATAAATAGACAGGTCCAGCAGTGCGTATCTTTTGTTGACAGTCTCAGCAGTGCTCTCTGCTACTCTGAGGCTTCAGTGACACTTAGAGAGACAGCAGTTCTGACCTCATCACACACACACACACACACACACACACACACACTTCCTGATGCAATGTGTGAGTTAGACAGTTCTGTAATATAGACAGTATGTTACTCATTAGTCATACATTCTAATTAAGATCTAATTGACCTGTCCATCCACCCACTAATGTGCTTTCCTACCACGGAACGTTGGCTAAACGTCTGATGCATATGGTACACTTAACTGGAAACACTTGTTGAAGTCGTCATCTGATTGGTTGAATTTTATTGCCGGTCTGTTGTTGTGGGGACATTTCCACGCCCCGAAACGTGACGCTGAACGAAACGAACTGTGATTGGTTGTTTGACATGTCGGTCAAACGGCCTTATGGGCGGGCCTTGGCCAAAGAAAGCTGCTATGAATTCCAGACCTTTAGCCGTCAGTCTGAAGGTCTGGCTACGCAAGACTACTCCTCAGAAACCTACCGATTCTCTCATTCTCCTAGGGGGCGCTATTAGCACACAAGCAGCTTTTGAGTTTTGCTCAAAACACTCTAACTTTTACAGATAGTTCTAGCTCTGATTGGCCAATGTCAAAACCATTGGAACATAGTCAGCATATTCTGAATTCTGTATTGGACGCATCTTTCATTACATTATTAAGGAACATACATACGGTTGACCTTTGTGTGTGTTTAACATTCATTTGACATGCACAGACAGCAGCAGCGATGTTCTACCCTGAAATGACCATAGTGTGAAAACATCCTAAGACATTTAGGGGTCATATCTTACTTGGAAGCCCAGCCCAGCCCTAATGATATCATTTTGAATGGAAAAATGTTCTCTATTGCAATACTAATTGGGTGATAGCCTCAGTAGATTAGTAGTTGCTCTGTGGATAGTTTTAGGTGAAGTAGATGTGTCTTCCATGTCATACTGTGTATGCTTTTTTTTATCTACGCTGTCTCTTCCCATCCCCTCTTCCTGAATTACTCTGATTGATTGTCCCCTTACGCTCCCTCCTCCTCCACTCCATCTCTCCCCCACTTTTCATTAGCTGATTGGGCCTGTGGTGGAAGGGACAGAGAAAGACCGAAAGGGGGAGGAGAAGAGGTATCGACCTTGTAGAAACCTCACTAATGGAGTCACTGTGGCACTCGCTGTAACGACAAAAAAGAGCATGACTCATCTAAGAGCAGTGGCTCTGGGCCCAGGTTCTGTCCCACAGCCGTTCATCCTGACCCTCCCTTTTACCTCCTCAATTTCTCTCAAGTGATGCTTACCAGCTGTTTGTGATGGTCTGTGCTGTTCTAATGGACCTAACATAGCTGTACATAACCTTTACCATTCTTAGGAAATGTGTGTCTGCAGGGTTGATCAAGCCTGAAACTGAATGAAAGTGGAAGGGAGATTAGTTATCATGTGCAGGCGCATCCTGGCAGTGTGATGTGACTTGTCCTGCCAAAGAGCTGCTCAAATCTAATAAAGCAGAGGATATATGGCCTGATGCAGAGAGACAGAGACAGAGAGAGAGAGAGTAACAATGTAACAGTGAGAGACAGTAATGGTAAAACAGTCAGAGATGGAGAAAGAAAGAGGGAGTAACAATGAAACTGAGAGACAGTAATAATGAAACAGTCAGAGACTGAGAGAGAGAGGAAGAGAGAGAGAATAACAATGAAACAGCAAGAGACAGTGATGATAAAGCAGTCAGCGATGGAGAAAGAGAGAGAGAGAGAGAGAGAATAACTATGAAACAGTGAGAGATCGTAATGATAAAACAGAGATGGACTGAGCGAGAGAGACCGAAGGAAAGAATGAAACAGTGACAGACAGTAATGGTGAAACAGTAAGAGATGGAGAGAGAGAGAGAGAGAGAGAGAGAGAGAGATGGAAGATGGAGTGATGGAAATGAGAGTACTGAAGTGGAGAGATGTCAGAGACATTTATCAGACAGACGGCAGTGTGGGTACTTGTGTGTTTGCATTTTGAGTGTTTCTTTTTTTTAACTCGATTCTGAGCTATAAATAGCTCTCCTCGCCCGCCCAGCCTTGTCACATCACTGATAAGGAAAGGAAAAAACAGATAAATAAAAAAATCTCCCTCCTTAAGTTCCAGGATCCGGACTCGGGTCCCCAGCTCTCTCCTGGCAGCTGTTGCCCGGGTTACTGCCGATGCCAGCTGATTAAGGAGGAAGTGTGTGTCTTCCTGGCAGGTGGTAAATATTCTGCAGGGCTGACGAGGTGACTCTGTCTGGCAAGCAGGGAAGGATGTGTCGCCAGAGCTGGCGGCTAGAGTGTGTGTGTGTGTGTGTGTGTGTGTGTGTGTGTGTGTTAGTGCCTGAATGTGGAGGGTCCAGAGTATCTTATTTGTACCTTCTCTATAAACACAAAGCGTCATACTAAACAAAACAATGACAGGGATTCCAAAAAATTTCATTTTTAGAGCTTAACTAACAATTGCTCTAACAATTTACTATATTTTTATCACTACAGATCAAATCAGTAAAATCAAATTAAGGCGCTTAAAGGGTCCACAGGATCCTATTATACTCATCTACACCCACAAAGCTTCATATTAAATAATACTGTAACAGAAAATTTAACATCCCACACATGTGCTGGAACATTGACATGTTTCATGGATTTTATTATGGAAATCTTTATTCATTTATTTATTTTATTTTATCACTATGATCTCTATATGTGTTCAATAAGTAGCTAAATATTTCTCATTCAACATATTTTGAAGGGAACAGAAATAGTGTAACACTGAATTTTGGATAGACATAGCACCCATCTCTATGGCATTAGTCAGTGCAAAATTTGACTTTACACAATTTTCTATTCATCCTAGTTGATGCAGTGTCAATATATTGCTTCTTTACTTTTGTTACAAAGATAGCAGACTCTAGAAATACATTGTCACCCAATCGGTTTCAGTTATTGCAATGTGGTAGACAACAATATTAGGTGTGGTGAGGAACAATACGTTTTTGGTAACAGTCAGTCTGTCGGTTTTATTGCTCACAGTGAGTCATACTAGGTCCTAAACCACACTCACAAGTCTGTGGCACCTTAATGAAGAGCTGGATTTGGTTTGAACAGTTTAGAGTTGAAATATTTGTTGAAAAGATTGAGTGACTGTTGACTTGTACTGTTTGATAACTTCATGATCAACAGGTTAGATATTTTTGTTTATCTGTTTCTTTAAATAAACCTTTTCTGCAGTTTTTATTATACTTATTTATATAAAGTATTAAAAGTACTGAAAGTTGGAGTACTGAATTGTTTACCAAATTGTAATCCTGAAAAACTGATCCAGCATGATCCAGCCCAGCGGTCAGTTTCTGACCACAGAGCTGCTCTTGGCTGGATACTCCTGGGTGGTGGCCAGTCTCATCTGGCCGTGACAGACGTAAAAAACCCAGCAACACCCCTCTGTCTGATACTCTCATACAACAGTCACACACATTACTATGGAAGTGTCACTACTGTGCTGAGAGTGCCCTGCAACCCAAATAATATATGCAGTCAGGTCATCAAAACTGAACAGTGAAATACTCGATATGGACAAAAGTATTGGGACGCCTGGCCATCACACCAAAAAGGACTTCAGTGACATTGCTTTCAAATTATTGATTGGCATTAAGATTGCCCTCCAGTGAAAGTAAGGGGTCATCTGAATTCAATAATTAAGAGGAGTGTCCCAGTACTTTTGTCCATATAGTGTACATTGGACTTATCTACACTAACAATGCTTCATACCAAACAATACTATGACAAAAATAAACATTAAACATTTGTGTTGGAAAACTGACATGCTTATTGTATTGAACACAGAAAATCTGATTTCTACAGCTTTATAAATGTTTAAATGTATTACAAAAATGGCAAATAAGTAGCTAAACACTTTTAACATGATCTCATTCAGCATATTTTGAAGGAAATATTAACAATGTAACATTGTGCTTTGGCTGCTAAAGATACAAAATACACCTTTGGCCACCAATTCTGTGCTGTGCTAATCATGCTGAACCCCCAAATAATATCTGCAGCCCTGTGATCCAAAATGACCAGTGAACAGAGCAGAGCATGGCTGATAGATGTGCTACAGTCTGAAAATGTAAACTGTACATATAGTTGAGATACAGAATAAAGCAGGTAGGCCTGAAAGGATGAGTGAGGGCATGTGGAAAGTAAGTGTTGTGAATAAAAACATGGTGATCGTATCAATCTAAACTCTCTCTGTCTCTCTCTGTGTCTCTGTAGGTTTGGTGTGTTTGAGATTTTGAGTAATCAGATGCGTGACGAGGCTGGGAGATTGGACAGCACGCGTGGCTTAATATGTGGCCTTGGAGCGGGGGTCATGGAGGCGGTGTTCGTTGTCTGCCCTATGGAAACAGTCAAGGTGACAGAACAGCTGACTTTGGAGCTCTGTTGTTCACACTGTACAGCTGTACCAGATGGGAGATCTTAAAGGGGCCTTAAATCGTTTTTTCAAAATTTCATAATTCAATGGTTAAACAATTTGGAGTGTTTTGCTGTGAAATGAAACAATTTCACATAACATTGCTCTTAAAGACTGATGACAAACAATCTGAGGCAAACGGAAAGCACCTCTGAAATCTATCATAGCAGTGAAATGTCACGGAGACTGCCCTTATAAAGGTTCTAAATTACATCCATTTCAACACAGACTCGGGAAAAACAATACTGGTGCTGTTGGATCTAAGAAAAGCATACAAACCAAACAGGTCTCACTCAGGACTTTAGTGTGGCAACACTATTTGGTTCTTATGCTGCCCAAAGCTGTAATCAGCTGCCAACATAATCAGCTGAACATCTTGAACATGTTCATTAGTCAGGTTAATCAGCTCTGCTGGAGGCGAAATATTAGCACTGTTAAGGATGAATCTTCTGAATTGAAGCACCGTTATCTTATGAATAGATAAATACCTTACTATGCTGCTAAATTAACATTGTCCTATTTTATTATTATTATTTTATTTTGTCTTTAACTTACTTCAGTATTTTGACTTTTATTTCTGAAAAGCACTCTGAATTTCGTTTGTTTGAAACAAAACTTGCTTTGGTTCCTCCACCGCTATGAACAAATCTGACTCAGTAAGTTGCTCTACACCTTCAAAAATTATATATATACTGTATATATACACAAAGCATCTTAATAACTTATTTGGCAGAACGGGTTGGAGCTCCCTGTAAAACATTCGGGTGTATTTTCCTAAATTCCTTCCTTTACTGTGAGGTTGCTTAAACTGGATCAACAGACCCTGAAAACCGGAAATACACCTGGTCTTGATTTTCAGGTTTTCCATTATTATTGCTGAGAATTAGCAAAGCTGTATTAAATACCTTCTTATTTCTTTTGTGATCTACCATCCAGTCATGCTTGACTCAACTCACACAATATAACTGAAACTAATCCAGACATCACTGTGTGACTCGAAGTGAACAGGCCTGAAACTAAAGACGCTTCTGTAATAAAATGAATATTGTCATCTGTTTTTTTCCAGCTGTCTTTTCTTCAGCTTTTCCGTTCTTCTTTACTAGGTTAAATTCATCCATGACCAGACCTCAGCCAACCCCAAATACCGTGGCTTCTTTCATGGAGTGCGAGAGATCGTCAGAACTCAAGGTACCGATTGCCTTTTTTAATAACAATAGTGATCCCTGTCGGTCAGTAAACATACTGCAGAGCTGCCTATTGTTTTACTGTCCTATAGCTTTAAGGAGGATTAAACAAATACTGTAACTATTTTAGACATTCTTCTTTAATTATTAAGGCAAATAACTCCTTGATCCCTAGAATTATTGATAATATCAATCCTAAAACAGGATAAAAAATATGATATGAATATATCAATGATATGAATATATAACAAATATGATAACAATAAGATATACACATACCAAAGAAATATTTAAAATTTCATTAGAAGGTAATTATATATGAAATGTGAACTAGTTCATCTCATTTGCCAGTGATTAATTGTGATCTGTGCAGTTTAATGTGAAAATATTTAATAGATTCCATAAGCAAACACACACATACCTATATACAAAATACATAAATACATCAAATAAAATTATATGTAATTAATAACATGATTTTTGGAGAAGAAATGATTTTACATTATGTGTACATAATTTCTGGACTAAGAAAATGTTATGGGGGTGAATCTTGTTGCTCATTCCCAGTGCAGGGCTCTAGAGTCTGTGTCTTGCTCTCTCTCTCTCTCTCTTTCTCTCTCTCACTCACTTACTCTCTTTCTGTATCTCTCAGGGATCAGAGGAACATATCAGGGCCTCACAGCTACGGTGCTCAAACAGGGCTCCAACCAGGCCATCCGGTTCTTTGTAATGACCTCACTAAAGAACTGGTACAAAGGTGGGTGTCTGCAAAGTGTGAAGTAATGAAGGAAAGTGTGTCCTGAAAGAAATTTGTAACAAAAACTAAAACTACCTCATGCAGTACTGTTACTTTCTGATTCATAAAAGGCCAGTAAAACGTAAATACAACTTTCTAATGAATCACATATGAAAGAAGGAAGGAATTTTGTGATGGAATTTTATCGAATTCCTAAATCTTAAAATGACTGTGAAATGGAGCCATTTTGAGTTGCGTCTAATACTTCATTATGAATTAAAGTTAACATTTCATTTGAAACACTGCCCTCTGCTGGCACAGGTGAGTTACCATGTTGCTGATGTGGTTGCTAAAGCAGGTCACATGACCTCCAAAATAAGTATTACTCCAGTATTACAGTTCTTTCCTGTCATGTTCACCCAGGTGATGACCCCAACAGACCCATGAACCCATTAGTGACAGGCATGTTCGGGGCTGTGGCTGGAGCTGCTAGCGTGTTTGGAAACACTCCACTTGATGTGATCAAGACCAGAATGCAGGCAAGTGCTGTAGAGATGAGTGAGTGTTTCTAATGGTGGCCTAGTGGGTAGGATTCTTGCCTCTGGAACAAGAGGTAATGTGTTTAGATCCTACCTTCAGCACCACAACTAAGTTCCTGAGCAAGACCCTTAACCCCAAGTTGCTCCAGGGAGACTGCCCCCTGTAGTTAGGGAATGGAAGTCGCTTTGGATAAAAGTGGCTGATAAGTGGCGTAAATTATGTATAAGGCAAAGTCTACACATTACTGCATTTTAACTAACATGTGCATTTTTCTCAGGGTTTGGAAGCTCACAAGTACAAAAACACATTAGACTGTGCTGTGCAGATCATGAAACACGAAGGACCAGCTGCGTAAGTCTTATTTACAAACAATTAAAATGTCACAAATAACAAAAAACATTGGATCATAAAGTATTTTTGATTCTTCTTTTAAGATTTGCCACTGTAAACATGCATGCATTCCTGAGCTCCTTCTGGTGTGGATTCATGCCAGCTTCTTTCTTGGATCCTCTAAAATCGTTCTCAAGAGTGCCCCCTTGTGGAAAGTCTGAATTATTGTGGAGAAAATGAGTTGTTCATGCATTTCTCAGAATGGCAATTGAAATGTATATGCTGCTTCTGTTTCATTGCAGATCATTTGTTCCTCTTTTTGAGATTAGTATTATTAGTGTCATTATAATTATCATTTTTTATTTAAAAAAAAAAAAATCTGCTATAGTTTTGTAGAATGAAATATTAACTTTTTGTAGCACCATTGCTGCCTGCTCAGAAAGTTTATAAGCAGCCCTGGTGTGTGTTGGTGTGTGTGTGTGTGTGTGTGTGTGTGTGTGTGTGTGTGTGTGTGTGTTGAATGTTCTTTCCTATTTTTTTAATTATTATTATTATCATGCCTTCTGTTTAAAACTTGATGTGTGGTGTGGTGTGGGTGCACGTGTGTATGTGTGAGTGTGTGTGTATTTTGTCTGTTCCCTTTGTCTGTTCTCTTAAATATTTATACAGAGGGTTTTACTCAATGCTGTAAAACCTTTTAATAAAAGACTAAAGGAAGATCAAAGTCATATGTAGTTTATCCCTGCTCTGTAAACAAGATTACACGGTCTGAGGGGGAGAATAGAGAGACAGAGAGCAAACAAAGGGCTTGCTACTCTGGAGAAATTGTAAACAGTTTTACTGGGTCTGTTCTTGCTTAAAAGCTTAAAACATAGCTACAAGTTTCCTGACTGCAGCTTCAAAGACACGCTGGCTCACTTTCTGCGTCTCTGTTTGGGTTTAGGTTCTACAAGGGCACGATTCCTCGGCTGGGCCGCGTGTGTTTGGACGTCGCTATTGTCTTTATCATCTACGAAGAGGTGGTGAAGGTCCTCAACAAAGTTTGGAAGACAGAGTGAGAGACAAGGAGAAGAGAGGAGATATCAGAGAGAGGAGAGAACAGGTGGAAAAGAAGAGATGCAATCACTGTGCCAAAAGATTGAGTGTTCATTTAGAGCATCTCCTGCTGTAGCTTCTCTCTCCAAATTTGCACACGTTTTTTTTAACAGCGGTAAACCTGTAGAATAGCAATAATCAGTTACTCATTTAACATTGTGGCGATGTTTCTGTTTTAAAGGAATGCTCAAGTGTTGTTTTAACCCACTCTTAATCTGCTGCGTTTGTAATACCTGGTCGGTTGTGAAATTAAAACAGTCCTTTTCAAGGCAGAAACACTTCAGTTCAGGAGACAGGAGGTGAAGAAACTGTGTACTATTCATTCACTCTGTACAGAGAAGTGAGAAAATGACCAGCCAAGATAATAGACAATATAAAACAGGTACAGCAGATTGAGATTAGGTTGACAATGCTTTGGTATTCCTTTAATTACGTGCCAATCTACTGAGAGTTCAGTAGCAGTTCCATTATTCAAAACCATTGGGGTACCGTCACACACACTCACACACAGAGACAGGGAGGGTAATATAGTGGCAAAGTATATTTACATATTTTATTTTATTTTATATTAAAATATGGGACCAGTTTAGGATTAAAAGCTGTTAAAATAAACATTTACATATTTTTAAAATAAACCAGTTTATGATTACTAGTATTACTAGTATTAGATAACAGAGGCGGTAGCACTATTTAATGAAAATGTATTAACTTTCGGGGCCTTTGCTATTTTACACTGAAACTAACTTTGCTGTTTACCAGTTGTGGAGATTTGTGTCAGCGGTTTTACTTGAAAGCAGTCAGATATTTTAACTTAGCTCCACTAAAGTGAAGACGAACTAATGACATTCTCAGTGAATTTAACTAAATGTGCTTCAGCACAGCAGCATGTTCCACCACTGTGATTTATTTCAACATGTCAGGGTTTTTGGGTTATTTTGCTTACACATTTGTAACCCTTTTTGTTGGTCAATTTTTAATATATCTTGTATTTATTTTGTCTTTCGTTGCACATGTGCCTTTAACCATACATTCCACTTGAATTTTGACAAAGTGAACCTTTATAACTTTATATCGTTTAGAGCTGTTTCCTCCCAGCAGTCTGTTTAATGCAGGACTGAATCCTGCTGCCTTTGTTTACCTGTCCTTTTGTGCAATACTGTGTAAACTGTAGATTCTCTAAACTACTTCAGAATTTATAGCTGAATGTACTGAAGAAACTGCAGCTGTGTTCTGAGCATCATTGGAATTCAAATGTGAAAAGTCGATAAAATTCTAATGAAAGATCAGGTGTTATTGTGATATGAGTGGGAACATCTCACACAAAGTACACAGACACCATTAACAGCACCAGTTTACCACCTTCGATGCAAAACTATCTCAAAGAAAAATGACACATCTAAAGAAATGAACTACAATCTGTAAGACACCCTATTTTTCACAAACATGCCTAGAAAACCTGCATTACTACAATAATACAAAGAATGGAATTTTTTTTAGCTAGTCCTGGTTCATTTGGTTGGCTTAAAGTAATAAATGCATCAATACACAGTGAATAATAAGGATACTTAAGTGTTCTTAAGTAATAACAATACTTCAAAGTGAATATAGTAAATTTGACGTGCATAATTAAATGATTTAGATGTTAACAGTCAGTGAGACTTTTTGACAGCCAGACATTTGAGGAACCAGACGTCCAAAGCTTCTTCATAGAACGCGATTACATCCGATGCTTATGAATCCACTGCCTAATGCCTATATCAAGTTTTTGAGCATTTTTAGACCAAATGATTTTTTCAAAACCTTTTCAAACACACTCTGAAAATTTAGGTTTTTGGTTCCATCGTGTGCATTTCTGACTCTAGTATGGATCATTTCAGATCAGACCTGCTCTGAAAGGCCCATCTGAACCACTTAATTATGCAGAAATTTGAAGTATCAGATTTCGATTGAAGCCGAATTCATCATATCATTTAAACCTAATTCTTGTTTTCTTGTCTCGTCTCTAAAACATCTTCTGATTTGTGATTGTCACTGCACCAAAACAATATTAACCAACAATACCAGGTTTAATGCCCCCCTCCCCTTTCAAACACACCACTATCATTCAGAGAAAACACTCAGATTGTCCCTGACGTCGGTATGGAAGGAGAGTGAGCTAAGCGTGGTTTTCACACACTGTGGGTTTGAATAGCAGCAGCTCAGCTTTAAAGAGGCGTGTAACACGCGTGTGTCCGTCTGTCTGTCCGTCTCTGTGTATTTGTGTGCGGGTGATGTTTATTGGTGCCTTCCTTGAAGTGGTATATTTCATTTTTTGGTGCCATTGGTACCGCAGGCTAATGTCTGTGTCATCTCTTTTCGGTGCAGTTGTGAGTGTCTAAATACTAATGTTCTAATGAAATGCTTTTATTTTCCTATCTCAGTGAAATAAATCTGTTCTATGACTAGCCTGGACCTTTTCTTTTCTGCTCTTCCACCACAACTGTCCAGCAGTGACATCCCTCTGGAAACAGGTGGCCTGAGAGAGCCCCTGTGGAAAAAAGAGCACGCGTTTGTTTGTTTTGTACAGTTTCAGGGCTAATCTACAATGGGGCAGCTGGTAGCCTAGTGGTTAGGGCATTCGCCCTGTGACCAGAAAGTCGGGGTTCAATTCCCAAGACCGCTAGGCACCGCTGAGGTACCCTGAGCAAGGTACCGTCCCCACACACTGCTCCCCGGG
>JBBPDB010139019.1:0-15482 GCA_037974465.1 Brachypetersius altus
GAGAGAGAGAGAGAGAGAGAGAGAGAGAGAGAGATAGATAGATAGACAGATAGATAGATCGTAATAACGAAATATTTTATATCTATTTATATCTTAGAACCAAACGCGCCTGAACGTCCCATGGCACTGGACTGGACTGGTCCCAGTGGTGTGAGCCTCACCTGAAACAATGACTTTAGGGCTGATACTGTTACCGCTCGGATCACAGTTAGGATGAAATAAAACATTTATAAACCTCGGGGCTTTGTTTGGGCAACTGCTAATCCAGAAACAGGTTTCATAAAACGCCGTACACACTGTACAAGTTCCCAAAAGTTGCCCGCTGTACTCTCAGCCTGCAACAGGAGCTTGTTAAACTTTTAAAAGAAGGCTTATGGTTATTTTTAAGGAACCGCTTTGGGAAGGGAATTGGGAGTTATGGCGTCAAGGATATTGGAGCAACACGTTCAGTTCAAGTGGGCCAAAACGAGGATAAAGCCTGTATAGAGGCAAATTCAAGCTAACCAACATCGAAAGGGAAGCACAATGAAGGTGAGCAAAGTAAATTAATTCTATTATAAAACATATTTTCGACACTTCACGTGCACCAAAGTGCAATACAATAAAACAAAAATACAAAGCAATACAAACTAAATCAATTATTACAAAAAATAAAACATTTCAAAACAAGATAAAATGAAAAAAACGGAGATAAAACATCCCATAGAAAAGACATTTCCTCTACACTATAAATTCAATTACATTTATTAGCTAGATGTGTACTTATATATTAGCTAGATGTGTACTCATATACATCAAGTACACAGTGAGATGAAATATCGTCCTCCTGGAACATAGGTGCAACATACAACAGAACACAACAGCAGCACACTCAGACAAATCAACAACCGAAGGTGAAAAAGGAAGAATGAATTACATTTAAATAGGGATGTGATCGACCGTCAGTAAAGTCGAAGTTCAGTCAACAAGTCGTGTAATGGCGTCATCACACAGACGCAGGGGAGGAACACAGGTGTCCAACCACATTAACAGTCTCTGTAACATTAACAGTCATTATGGCAATTAAACAAAACAGAACATAGGATGATACCTTCTGATAAATTTAAGTGCACAACAGAAAGTGGAAAACCTCAGGAGTAACAATCTCCGCCTGGGCTTTAGACAGTGGTTGCCCCAGCTTGGGGAAGGGTCCGAGTGGAGCCGGGACCAGTCAAGGGCAGTTTCCCACGGTGATCAGTCCGGCAAATGTGCAGCAGTTCCCCTCGGAGAAAACAGAGAAGAGAGTCAGTGCTGATTAAATTTGCAAAGGATTATTTATATCTGTGAGGAGAGCAAGTTAAGACTCTGGCATCTCCAGCTATATCAGCCTAGCTAGAAAGGGCAGAACCGAGTTGTATAATGGTTATGAAAGCGCCCTGAGACACCAGCACCATCACAAACCATCACAAACCTGAATGAACGCGAGGAGTGGTGGTCGACAACACCAGTGTCCTCTTTAACACAGTTACACAGCTGCAATTCTAATATGTCTGTAAATCTTAACTTAAACAGTAATGTAATCAAGCCAAATATAAAACCAAAGCTATTTGTCCCTGCCAGGGCATTCGTCTTTTATTCAGTTTGTTATAGAAAAACAAGTCCCCCTCAGGGTCCAAAAGCTTGGGGGCGGAACCATTATAACAGCTGCAAAGGGGGTGGGGGGCAACTCCATATTAAAGTCCATGTATCTAAATGCAGTGTCATTAAAACCCCTGTTTGTATAATAGTCAGTCGTCCCATTACTTTTGTCCATATTATGAGGACAAAAGTAATGGTCAGCTGACTCCTGTGTAAACCAGCCAAGAGGTAGAGCGCTGCGCTGCGGGCACACACCAGCACAAATGCATCTAACTTTCAAAATAAACGGATAAAAAAAACCTGCATTAAAGTGCGACAAAATAATTGTTGGCGTTAAAAAAACCATGTATTAACGCATTATGTTTGTAAATACTTACCTAAATGCGTACCTAAAAGTAATTAAATATAGTGATTTGTGCACGTATTGCAGTATGTGGGCAATGTTCAAGTTGACATTAATTATATATATTCACCCAGTCATAATCATTATTGTTTATTATTCATACTTTTGTCCTTTATTAATCTCGTGTCTCTAATATACACCTTCCTGGTAAGATCAGTGTGTTCTTGGAGTCCTGCCACGTTTTGTGCGTTTCTGCACTCAAGTAAACTGAATCTGCAAAAAATAATCAACCCTTAACGATGTTAAAATTGGTGTTCTGGTGAAAAGGAGGGGTGCTGCCGGACCAATGATAGCCAGTGTTTTTGATTACATATTTTAATTATTCCGGGATATAATTGATACATTTGTCTATTATTAATCCGGGCTCTACAATCTACTACTCACAGGGATGGGTGGAAAGACTGGAATTGGTAGGAGAGTGTTTTCCTGGAGCATATGGAGTCTTACCTAGGTTTGTGCGTCCCTACCCTCAAATAAGCACAATAAAAGGTAAGCAATATTAAGCATATTAAAAAAACAAGAAAAACTAAAAAGAATTGGGAAAAATTGGGAAAAGTTTAAAAAATCAGTCCATTATATGAGCTCCCAATTTAGTATTTGAGCTTCAGATGATTATAGAAAAACCTCTCCTGTTGCCTGGAAACACATATTGCTCGTGAATATAGTTCTAATTAGACAAATGAAACCTCCAACCCACCTCTACACTAGTTTGTATACAAATCAGTAACCGTAAAGTGCAAGAAATAAACGGAGAATTAAAATTGACGCTGATCTTTGCTATTATGTATTTGTTTATTTATTTATTTAAAATTGTTTTCATTACTTTATTGGTCATGAATTTGTTGCAGTCCAAATAAACAATTAGTCATATCCCTTCGGATTCTCCGATTCAGGAAGGTTTCAGGCTTCGCCCCTTTTGCCTGATGTCTGTATTCAAATCAACGGTTATATGAGATCAAAGTTCAAGTTCAAGACTGTCTAGTGTTTCTCCACCGCGCATGCGTGTGAAGCATTTGGTGAGCGAAACACACACTCCCACTCCCACAAACCCACACCTATATTCGTGTTGGTCCATAAAAAGATATTTCAAATCGTGATGAAATAATGTAACAAAATAATAATAGTAACAAAGTAAAATAATAATAAATAGATTATTGAACCTCTAGCCTAAAATCAATTTTTAATAATTTAAACGAATTTATTACTTGTTCAGGCTAATGCATCGGTGAATATTTTATTCGCTTATTTAAATGATGTTTAACACTTGGTTAATTAATAATGCATTATCCAACTATTCCAGCTTTTCTTTCCAAAACAGAAAGCTGGTTGGCCAGGAATTATATTTGTGACTGACCCTTTAAATAATTGTCCCTTTAAAGGCTTCTGTGCTGAATAATTACACTAAAACCAAGCTCTTCTATAAACAGTGAAACGAATTCCAACATACCTGATTTTTCCTTAGTTCTGAAGAGGAAACTGATTTAGGAATGGAGAATCAAAGAATTTAAACCGTTTTACCCTATTAAAAAAGAGTATTATTACAAAATTAATTACAGCAAAACATAATTTACAAACACATAACACAACAAACAAATATATGACCCAACATACAACTATATTAAAGCATACACACATATTACCAAGACATTCACATATATAATTGCAAAACATAAAAATATAAGATAAGATAATAAAGAACTTTATTTATCCCGAGGGAAATTCTTTTGTCATGAACATGCTCAGTGCAGCAAGAGAAACAAGAGGAATAAAGATATACAATAAGGATTTAAAAGAACCGAACAGTAGAATAGTGCAAATATAATATCAAATAACTCTAGCAAAGTAACAATGTAACAATATCATATCAGATAAAAAATAAAATAACATAACTATTAGTGCAGGTAATTCTGAAAAGTGCGCAATAAGTAAAAGAGAGTAGCAGCATGTGATGGTGGGATGAAACAAACATTCAATAACATCATACATGTGAGTAATATTGCATGATTTGAGTGAGAAAGGTAACCTTAGTATAAATCCAAAGTAATCACCTACAGAGCAAGGAAGTATATATATATAATAAAAAAAAATATATATATTACCCCATAATATACAAATACTACAGGCAGATATAAATAACAGTATGAATAAATGCAAATATGCAAATACATAACTACAAAACATCCATATATATGAGTTCTCAAATATATAATGTCTCCATATACAAATAAGACAATATATGACACTGTATTGTATTTGTATATACAAATATATGACACGGTATACAAGTATGAAGCAATAAACAGACAAATGATCACTGCTTATGGTTTCCTTTTTGGGGTGTAATAAACCAATTAAAACGAAATGCAGTTGTAACGTCCTGTTGTTATTAAGGACGACCAGCCAAATGCGCAAAAAATGCGCCACTTTTGTTCAGTGTAAGATGTAACAAGTTGAGCCTTTGGGTCTTTTGCAAATCCTGTCCATGGCAAGTCACCCAGTTCTTTCCCAATGTTGACTCAGTTCTTTTCCAATTTTTTAAACAACGACATTGTTTTGTTTAAGACTTTGTACTATGGTTGGTATCTGAAGCTTTAATTAAAAATATGGTCCCGAATAGGATACAAAACAACAAGCAACTCATGGTAACCAGGAAGGTCTTCACAGTTCTCTTCACGCCAATAGAAAAATGTATTTTCCCCAAAATTTCCATGCATGTTTTTCCTTTCCGATCCATTCTTTTTTAAAATCGAGACATTTCTGCTCGGTTAGAACCTTCAGCTTTGACTGAAACAGAAACTGGACCCCGAACAGCATCCTGTCACAAGACAATTTTATGAGGAGGAGAAGCCACACAGTAACACGTTACCGCCATATACATCAGCATTCGCGAGAGACCCGGGGAACCGTGACGCACTTCCCCTACTTTACAGATTCCTTGACAGAACTTTGGTTTAACGTTTTTCTTGGACTCAGTGTCTGGTCACACCGCTCTCCATGCTAAAATTCTGCACTCAAAACACACTTGCACTGTGTTTAATTCTCAGTATTTAATTTAAGACCGTTTTAAACGCTGTTAAAGACGACAATTTTCCACAATTCTGAAGAATGACGGTGAGAGTCTCTTAAGTGGAAGATCAGTTGGATGATAGACGATCAATAGACCTTCAATGTGTTGCTTTACCTGCGAAAATAGTAATCTTTCAATAGCTGTTTACTATGTACAGTTTACTGACACAACAGGAACAACTTATTTCCCGTTATAGCTTATAATAAATAAAAAAAATAAAAATCAGTATCAGAATAAAAACTGCATACGACTGCACAGCCACTCAGAGGCACAAACGAACAATATAAATATGAATTCTAAATAAAATCAACTAAAAACTCTGAAATGAATCATTGTGTATGACAGTGTGTGTTGTACAAGCGACTACCATGTGCTATATTGTGCAGTATTATTTTCGGGTACTAAGTCATCGTCGTTATGTGCAATATCATATGTGCAGTTGTTTTACCATGTCCAGTAGCATGTGATATTTTCTAAATGGGTGCTGAATCACCTCTTAAATGTCTAATGTGTACGTGCAATATCACTACTAATATATTATGCTACAGGTCTATACTAAGTGCAATAACGTCTTTAGAATTCACTTTTTTCAAGTTACTTATTCAAGTTACATATCCATAGTATTTATACCTAGCATTTGTGTCTCTGTGTGATTGACATTTTCGCCCGGTATCAATAAAGGTTTCCTATTTCTATTCTGATTCTGAAATGCTATTTATAAATAGTTACACTTAAGTAATTTACTTGTAAGACAAATAGTGGGTTGGAGTTATTATACCGATTCTTTTATTGCACACGAGAGAGATCAGTATTAGTTAAGATAAGCAATATTGACTTAAGAATAGTGATATTATACGTGATAAGACTAGTGCGCATAATGAAATGATTTCGTTCCTAATCTGAAAAATGCACATGATATTGCACATGGTAAGACTATTACACATAATAATGTAAAATTACACAAAAAGATAAGATGTAGCATAATTCACACTCACTCAGCGTGGTTCAGTACTGCTAACTGTCTCCTGTACTCAATCAAACTTATGGTGCAACACTAGTCATCACGTTCACACTATACTGCTAGATTATTGTGTTGTCTATTCATTGTATTTTTTTCTGTCTTAACTGGCACTTGGTTGAATGTTCCTATATGTTACTCTGGGGTCTCATGGCTGCCAATGAAAATAAAGTATCCATAAACCTTGAATAAGTGGCAATTGAACAGATTTTTAAAGGTTTTCAATAATGTATCCAAATGGCATTTTCTACCACTTTTTACCAACGAGTCGCCACAGTCTCCTTAATTGTTTTGTAGATTAGTCGAAATGCTTGAGTTAAATATAAGCAAAAAGAAATATACACAAATAAACACACTAATGACTTCGAGTGAGATTCTTTCTTTAATCTTGACATATTGAAAAGTCATTAAATAACAGAATGCACGATTCGTGATGGTGAAGTTTTGGTGGGGGTGACGCCCATAGCAACCGAGCGATGTTTTCACAACCAAATCTCCTAATGTAATGTCCTGTGGTGCGAGGCATTCCGTGACAAAACCAGACAAGAATTTAACACCTTTAACTAGTTTCCTCATTTTCTTACCTCGCTGAGTTATCATCTCTCTTGATATCTCACTATGGACAACATGTATTGTTTATAATGGTATATATCTTTTAAATGCGGTACTTATAAAAATATTATGTAAAGTTATAAGAAAGTTGATTCATTAAAAAAGGTATTTACATACACATGCACAGTAGTTTCTTGTTTCAAGTGTATTGTCTTATACAGTCCCTCCACAAGTACAGAATAAACCAAAAAATTCAACACAAATAGCATAAAATAAGAGCAGTTAACAGTAAAAGTATTGTTATCCACTGGAGGCTATCCAAACAAAGTGAAACCAGGTCTTGTTCTTCATCTCTCTGTACTTATTAGTGTTATTCTGGTTTTGACCCTTCTGTCAATTTTTTCTGGGTTTGACACAAATATGTGTTATCATTTTTTGACCACCTTTATGGGCAATTATAATGAAAACTATAGAAACTGTTCTATTACCCGATGTTATTCCTGTTCTTCGACACAGTGCACAGCTCTCCTTGATAAGAGGAGTTTATTGCAGATTGCCATTGCCCCCAAACTTTTGACTCATGGCTTCAATTTTCAGGACATCCTAAATGTTTTGAGTTCAGATCGTCACCTGGGTTTTTGCATTTTTTTCCACCCCTTGGGGGGGACATCAGTCCTGTTCCTGATACAATGGAAATATCAGGAAGGGTGTGCTTTTCCTCATATACTGGCAGGACAGACAAAGTGACTAAATCTAGCTTCCTAAATCTTTTCTGCCACAAGGCTCAGCAACCCCCCAAACCCCCACCCCGGTGTGTGTATCATGTCTCCCTCCATCTGATGAAACTTTATTTACAGTGAAGGAAATTGCTTATGGTTCCCTTTGACACAACATCTTCCATTGTAGGCTGTCTTGGCTGAGTGAAGGGAAGATACGCACAAGCAGGAACAATGGTGGTTTAAAAAAATTAGGGTTTTTGATGAGGAAACTCAGTGTCGCACACACACGCAGGTGGGGTTTCTGCGGGGTGGTGGATGGGTTGCGCCTCGTGAAAAGTCTCGGTCCTTTTGGGGGTGGGTGTTGCTGCGCCCGTGTGAAGTCTGTCCTTTTGGGAGGGCCAGGGATTGGTGCTCGTGCAAAGTCTTGGTCGTTGTCCAGGACACAATACGTGAGTGTGTGTGTGTGTGTGGGGGGACGACGACGACGACGACGAATGACTTTGGGGGGCATGGCCCCCCTCTCCAACTTGCCTCAAACTTGCCTCAAATGCTCTTTATCCCTGAAATGCACGTACCTCTTTCACACTGCAAAAGGAGGACATGTCATTAGGTACTTAGCAACCCACCAGATGAGCTAATGAAGCTAATCCATCTAATCTGGGTTACCTAGGCATCTAACCACAACACGCGACAGCCCATGACGTCACCTACCCGTGCTCAGAGCTGCGGGGTGTGACCAAGCAGACACAGACGTGACACAGACGATTTTGCATGACATTTAAGGACATCATGCTTTGATTTTTCATATTTTATTTGACTTTTCTCGATGTTGCCAAGGTCAGTCTATTCCTCAGCTCCTGGGTGAGACCATTTGCATTGTATCTTTGTTTAAAGGTCTATTTGGTTTGGTTTTAGATTTTGCTCACAGAGATGAAAAGGAAAAAACCATTGACTTCCCTTGTTTTGTGTAAAAAAAAAGTCTTCCTACCCAACCAACCCTGTATCCAGTTCACAGCAGAATAAGACACCTATCTGTGTGGATAGGTATTTCTCCATGGTCATCCATGGAGATAGTAGATCTGCAAAATGTGCTTGTTTTCTGTGTGCTCCTGCCTCATGCTCATAGACCCGGGAACCCAGGACAGTAGAAAGTCTCATAGAGATAGCTCTTTTCTGTTAATTGACTGACTGATGACTGACTGAATTATTGATGGATTCATTGAAGTTTATGAAACAGTTAATTCCGACCACATGGTGTCATTGGCTAAAAAAAGTTCTATTATATCTGTTCGCATCATATTTTTTTACCACCTGTTGCAGTGTAACTACAATGGTCACATGTGTTTAAGCTACTGGTACTACTGTTTTGGTATAACTTGAAATAATTTTCATGTTTTGTACTTTGCAAAACTGGAATAGCTGTGAGTTATGATGTTAAAAAACAGTCATTGTCGAACAAGTATGGCCATTATATTTGACTCTACTTATACAAAAGGGCTTGAGGCCCTTTTGGTACTTTAACACACCGGTGATATGCTTCTACTCTCAAACGAATTTCTTGAGTATGACTGATATTCCACTGAATTCCAGACAGGAGACAGTTATGCCTTGATGTCCCAGCTAAGCAGCTTGATTTTGCATCTTTGCTAACCTTTTTTAGGTATCTGTTACCACATGCCTGTTCACTTCATGCCAGCTTGGAAAAATAATGAAAACTAAGAGCACAAATTTGAATCAATTCAGTTCAATTCAATTTATTCCATTTTATTTATAGAGCACATTTTACAACAAAACAGCTTTATAGATTTCTGTTCTGAGCCCCTAGTAAGACAAAAGATGAGAGGAAAAACTCCCTAAAGGAAATGACACTTAACCCCTTTTTGTACAGCTTTTGTGTCCAGACTTATATTATCCACTATTTTACTTTTTTTTAATAGGAACCAAGTAGATCCAAAGTGTTTAATGTTTAGTCTTCCAGAGTGGTTTCCAAGCAGTGTCATGATTCCCAAAGATTACTCTTTCATTCAGAATGCACCCCAGACATCATTGCCTCTCATGGAAATTGGCTAATTTGACATGGACAGGTCCATGGTGTGAAAACCTGCATCATCTCTCAACCAGTGGCAAGGTGTATCTGGTGCTCCTTTCAACAAGATGCAGAAATCCGAGAGCATACTTGATAACATGGATTGGTTGGGTCTTGCATACCCAATGCTTATCAAATGCAACATACTGTGCAAAGTTCTTACGTACCTAAGGTACTTAATTATACTTAAAAGCAGTTTACTGCTGGGCAGTCATGTTAAATTTGTGTAATTTATATTACAATTAATAAAAATTACAAACAGTGATTTTATGTGTGGCAAAGCATTCACTTAACAATTTCCAGACCTTTTCCATAATGGAAATCCTGTATTGCCTGTGTTACTTGCAACTCCAATACCAGGCTTGGCTCGTTTTATTTCGTTAAATTAATTGAGGTGTTTTGCTTACAAAATTTTACAAATCCAAACAGTACCTGGAGGCATAGAGCAGAAATCTGGTCTTCTATCTAGCTCTGGTCTTCTAACTAACTTTTTGAGAAACAAAGGAAATTTCTACTGCTTTCTTATATATTTTCATTTATCGTAATGTTTACTTGTGTTTTACTGTCAGAAAGAAACCCACTGCTGATATAAATGACCTCAAACAGTTTGCAGAGTACTTTTACACAGTAGTGTACTTTACTGAAAACTGCTTTGTCTCAGTATAATAACTTTAAAATGTAATCAAGAGAATAGCAGTAAGAGAAGTTGTGTATTTTCTGCTCATCCTTACCTCAAAAATGTATGGAAGTGTTTGGATGTTCAGCTTTATTTTACTCAAGTTGTAACAACTTGGAGCCCTTTTGTGTTCCATTATTCTGTCCTCCCAGCCTAAAGGGGGCACTGTGGGGAGATAGTGACAGTTTTTAAATATAAGAAGATAAGACAGCTTCTTCAAGGCTGTTGAGTGGAGGTCTGGCTGAGGACTGTGAAAGAAAAAACTTTCTTTGCTTTTGTATATACTTTTGCTACAATGGTCTATGGACTGAGCTGGATTCAATTAACTACAATTAACAAAGAGGAAAGCCAGCTGTGTGTGTATGTGTGGGAGATGAAAAAGCAACACTGGTGGTTTGTTTCCTTTAGATTCTGTTAAGGAGTTCATGCTATTATAGTTAGTTTGAGGTTTGTTACAACATCAGTCAGTGAAGCAGGATGTTGGTTAAGATTTGAGCAGGTGGGCTTTAAAAATATTCTCTAACTTTTAACTTTTAGATAACTCTAACTTGGTTTTTAAAAAAGCAATGGAAGATATCGTTATACCTGCCCTAAAACTGGAGCGCTGGACCTCCAGTAGAACAGCACACTGCAAACACTTTCTTCTCTCCACATCTGCAGCTGCAGAAAACTGCCTTCCTTATACAATTTCTGCCACAACATTCATTCCAGAGACGACCCAACTGAGGGCCAAACATTTGTTCTCCACCATGACATGTGTCCCATAGTGTGTGTGTTTTAGAATTAATTGTTTAGTAAAACATACACAGTCATGTGAGTTTTGTTGACAGACTGAAAATCGTGTGGGTCACAAGTGATTTTGTTGGAGTTATGAAGCTGAAAACTGAAGTTTGTAACAATTGAGAAGTCGATTTGATTTTATGAGCCAAAATCTTACTCTGTTGTTTTTTTA
Source organism: Brachypetersius altus (assembly GCA_037974465.1). Classification (NCBI taxonomy): domain Eukaryota; kingdom Metazoa; phylum Chordata; class Actinopteri; order Characiformes; family Alestidae; genus Brachypetersius; species Brachypetersius altus. Next base: position 11,091 of record JBBPDB010139019.1, read on the forward strand.
CACGTCAGCCAATGTCTTTTTGGCAATTCAGAAATAACAAGTCTAACAAAGAGAATCACAAGGAAATTATTTAGGATCCAATTAGATACTTGCTACTTTTCATTTAGAATCAGCATCAGAATCAGTCCAAGAGGAAATTGCTTATTTTACAACTGCACAGACACACAGAGACAAAAAGAAAATATGTAAAATAAGGTCTAAATAAATTTTTTTAACTCTATGTAAAATACTTAATATGAAATACACTATGCTTTATGCACAAATGCTGGGGTACAAATACTATACATAAACAGCTTACAATTATGTGAATTACAACATGGAAACATTGAACCCAGTGATGTAAGTTAAAACCTAGCATCCAAGAAAGATCCAATAAACACATGTTTGACCTGAACTGAAAATCTGACCACTTTTAGAACCACTAAAAAGTAAAGAAACTTTGAATGATTGCTTCACCTTGGAATGAAAGCATACACGCAGTTTTAACAGAATGCCAGCCTTAACAAATGATCCAGTCCTGTCCAAACTAAAATAAATGTATGAAAATGGTCTCAGGGATATAGAGATACTGTAAGTGAAAGTGTGGAATAAAAAAGGCATTATTTATGTCAAATTTAAAAAAGCCGTAAAACACATTTTCCAAGGTTCATAAATATTGCATCAATTGTCATGGATCTGTTTGTTGTTACTGAAGCTTATGGACAGTGCATTTCATGGTTCATTTAAGAAAGCAAGACTGGGGATAGTCCTGTCCAAAGGAGAGCATCAAATTGCCCAATAATTTATTCTCAACACATTCGGATTTTGTGTTTTAACCACTTTTTACAATACTGAAATTTTGCATTGTTCAGGAGGTCCCTCATTTCAGCCTCAATACTAATACACTTTAACTAATGTTTAATAATGATTTCAGTTAAACAGCAGTCTGTTTCCATTCCACCAGTGGAGTGGTCACCAGGAGTCCTGAAGAAGAGGAGTTCCATAAACGGTCAGCATCTTCCATGTTGCTTTACTGTAGCAGTAAAACTGAGCTAGCTCTAGTTTTAATGTCTATCTTCTAGACTTTCTGCAATCCATTCATTCATCCATCTGCCCACCCATCCATCCATGCAACCATTTAGCCATCTATATGTTCAGAAGCCCATCTATCCATCTTTCCATCCATTTGATTGGACATCCATCTGTCCACCCATCCATCCATCCACCCATGCATCTATCCATCCATCCCTGCAGACTGCCACAATGCTCTATTTTTGCTCCACAATACTCATGCTTTATACAGTGTGTTTTGATTGTGCAGTGACTCATATTCAGGCTCTAGAAAGATTATTACTTTCATTCATAATGTATCTTGTATTCGTGGAGGGAGAAGCATGTTCGTTAGAAGCATATTGTTTTAATAAAGTGAATATTAAAATGAATATTAAAGTGTGTGTAATCATACCCAAGTTTTTCTTTTTGCTGAGGTTCATGAACAGTTTTGTTTGTTTAATAATCTTAATGATGCCAATAAAGCAGCCAGTTATAGCATGGTAATGATGCTGCATCATAGAATAGTGAATATTTGGGAAGGAGATTGACAGTTCACTATATAATTACAGCCCTTTGAAGTATTGAGGAAGGTTTTATTAATGACATGACAGATTTAATGACCTATTTTTAATGTAACAAAACCTTAACTAATTCTTGCACAATAAAGAAAATGTTAAATTAATTCTGTTTGTTGTTTGTTGTGCAAACTCATCAGTTCACCTCTTAAGAAACATAGTTCAGTTTAGCAGCACGACTGGACGTTTTAATCATATAAAAACAATGGGCTTTGTTTGAATTGTATTGTTTTTGTATCGAGTGCTTTACCAAAAAGAACTAAACCTAAGTGGGGTGACTGTGTTGATGTTGTTCGCAACATATTATGGGTATGTGTATGTGTGCAACCAAACATTTGAAATTATAAACATTTGCAAGAGGACAAATGTTTATAACTGGCACAAATGGGCTAAATGGGCCCCAGTCGTGCCTGGACTTGTGATGCTCTTGGCTGTGCCCTATTAGACTGAATTTAGGAATTTCTGAGGGTCTGAAACTGATTGAAGGAGAAAGACGTCGCTTTGGGCCGTAAATCACTGGGTGACCCGGCAACCCGGTTTTAATTACAGCCCAGTCATGAGGTCGCGTTATCGACTGTCACAACAGCACCGAAAATTACTCCAAGACTCCCAGCATGTTCTGTTGATGAAGCAAATAATCTGCTGTAGTACCACTTTCCTTCAAGTACATCCCCGAGAAGACCCTTTAATGTGTGGGCCACGAAGAAGCACTATGCCATAAACATGCCAATGACATTGCCGCACGTCTCACTGTGTGTCGACATGCAGGTGTTCTTTTACACGGTGGTTCAAAAAGGACACTTTTACGACGAAAGAAGGAGTGGCAGAAGGCTGGAGGACACAGGAAGACATGTCCTGTCCAGAACAGCAGATGAACCAAGAATGAGAAATGACCCGACATCAAAAATAAATTCTAGTGCTCCTCATTCCACTGACGGGACGCCTCTGAAGGATTTGAAGGTTTGCCTCTGAAGGTTTGCTAGAGCCTTTGGATGTGTTTTCTTTTTTTCGCTTTCAGGGCAAATAAAGAGCCACTGTTCCCTCCGAGTGTTTGAGAACAAAGTCCCTGTTCTGTTCTCCAGATTGTGGCAGTAAAAACTTGGATGGGTTTTGTATCGTGGTCTAAAAATACGACTCTTCGGCTTCCAGGAAGAGATGCCGTCCACGAGCAACTGGGTTCGCTATAAATTGTGAAATCTATTAACAAAATCAGTGCAGTTACACACTTTAAAAGTGTTTTTTACGGAGGGGTGAACAGTCTACGATCATCTCAATGGATGGTCAGACAGCAGTTTTTTTTCACAGCTACTTGGTTGGTGTTATTGCAAATCTGTGCAAAAATGAAACTACATACTTAAAGGGTTCTTTAGAAAAAATCACTTTTGATTCCGCAAAGAACCTTTCAGTGGATGGTCATTCGTTTTCTAAGTAGAAAAGAAAAGATTAAAATACTAAAAAAAAAGTAGAAAATGCTTACGTAATTGTACTTTGTTACTATACTTAAGGATTGTGTTGTACTTCAGTGGAAGAAAAGAACACCATTAAAATCTAAGGAGTTGTTTAAAGAAAAAAAACTAAAATTAAACAGTCTATATAGTGCTAGTTTATTGTCTGTGCAAGGACAGACCACACACAATGTTCTGCCTAGCATGTGATCAGCCAATGTTAAAGAAGGACAGACAGCGAGTTAGAGCTATGGGTTGCCTTGCATGTAGAAAAAACTCACAAACACATGATTCTTAAATCTGCAACTATTTTTTACTTTTTATTTCTGTATTTGAGTTTAAATTCAAATACCTTTCAATATTCATATACACAATATATTTTAATATGTATGAGTTCTAACAGTCTGCATGAGTTCTAATTCTTGAGTAGGAATGGGTACCGAAACCCTGTACTTAATCGGTCCCGGTGCCTAATTATAAAAGACCTGTATACCTGTAAGTATCGATAAGCCCTGACTTAAACGGTTCTGCTGTCGGTACTGGAGAAAAAAAATCCTATTTATTATTGTTAAATAAACATTACCTAACATATTTTACCTGACCAGCCTTTTGTAACTTTTTATAATATTCGTTATTCGCTTGCACATTATTTGCAATCTCACGCACGAAATGTAGTCTGTTCCGCAGTACACAGAGCTCTCGTGTGCGCATGTGTCCCTATACTTTTGTCCACATATCTGTCCCAATACATTTGTCCATATTGGCCAGTTCGTCTGGCGTAAAGTTCAGAGCAGGACGTTGTTCAATATCAATTTTTTTGAAGATAGTAACGAAGATACTCTGATGATACAGTGTTATGGACTGGAGCCTCGTAAAGTTGAGGCAGCAGGTTGCGTTAGTTGCTAGGTAACAGACATAAAAGTGGATCACTGACTTTATTTAGGATTCCTAACTCGAGATAAGATAGGATTCCTAAATCCAGTTAGGATTTGCTTCTGTAGTACCAAACTGAAAAAAAAATCCTATGTTCCGACTATGTTCCTTTAAATCATTGTATATTAATTTACAAGAAAATGTGTTCATTTATTTGTTTTACAATCATTGGTTTTGTTTGTGTCATAGATATTTGCTCAAACATTGGTGTTTGCTAAGCTATAGATAATTATTTAACATTTAACAAAAAATAGTGTTATTTCTGTTCTCAATTTGTTTTGCTTTTTTAATTAAACAACACAACAAAAAGTACAGATAAGAGTACCGTTAAAGTAGAGCTGCACAATTAATCGAATTTTAATCACGATCACGATTTTGGCTGCCACGATTAAAGGAAGATGATCGTC
>JBBPDB010139037.1:0-15479 GCA_037974465.1 Brachypetersius altus
AAATTATGATACATTATCAGCTCCCTGGTTGTTGGTAACAGGGTTGTACCAATTACAACATTGTACCAATGTAACAACAAAAAAAAATGTCTTTGACGCCTGAGCTGAGCCAATCAAGTTTTTGATAGTTTCTAACCTAGTACTCATGTGTACCTAGCATACATTTGGGCACCCTTGTTGTTTTATTGATTTGAAAACCTTTAGCACTAATTATTGTAACACATTTGTTTGGTAAGCTCATTGACCCTTGACCTACATACACAGGCGAATCCAATCATGAGAATCTATCTCAGAGATTTCAGCTGTCAGTTTCCACTGTGAGGAACATAGTGAGGAAATGGAAGACCACAGGCACAGTTCTAAGGCCCGAAGTGGCAGGTCAGGAAAAATCTTAAGCAGAGGTGAAGGATGGTGAGAACATTCATAGTCAACCCACAGACCAGCTCCAAAGACCTACAACATCCTCCTGCTGCAGATGGGGTCACTACATCATTCAGCGCACTTTGCACAAGGAGATGCTGTTTGGGAGAATAAAGCAGAATAAGCCTTTTCTGTGCACATGCCACAAACAGAGTCACTTGAGGTGCTAAAGTAAATTTGGACAAGCCAGCTTCATTTTGGAATGATTTGCTGTGAACTGATGAGTTATTTGGACACAACAAGAGGCGGTAAGCATGACGGAAAAAGAACACAGCATTCCAAGACAAATGTTTGCTACCCACAGTAAAATTTGGTGTGGGGCTGTGCGGCCAGTGCAGGTACTGGGAATCTTGTTAAAGTTGAGGGTCGCATGGATTCCAGTCAATATCAGCAGATTCTTGACAACAGTGTTCAAGAATCATTGACAGTTGGCTGGATATTTCAACAAGACAACAACACTGCTCAAAATCTACTAAGGCACTCATGCAGAGGAACAAGTACAACATTCTGGAATAGCCATCTCAATCCCAGACCTGAATCTTATTGAAAATCTGTGGTGTGTCCACAGATTGGGCTGTCCATGCTCGGAAACCATCAAACCTGAATTGGAGATGTTTTGTAAAGTAGAATGATCCAAAATACCTTCAACCAGAATCCAGACTCTCACTGGAAGCTATAAGAAGTGTTTAGAGGCTGTTATTTCTGCAGAAAGAGGATCTACTAAATATTGATGTAATTTTTCTGTTGGGGTGCCCAAATTTATGCACCTGCCTAATTTTGTTTAAGTATCTATTGCACATTTTCTGTAAATCCTATAATCTTCATTTCACTTCTCAAATACCACAGTGTTTGTCTGCTATATGATATATTTAACTGATCCAAAACAACCAATGATTTATAAAGAAGAAGAAGAATTTGATCATTTTCAGGGGTGCCCAAACTTTCGCATACCACTGTATGTCAAAAGTCAATCAGTAATTGTTTGCTGAAATATTTTAATTTCTATGGAGTCGACTGATCCACTGTGGTGACCCCTAATCAGGAGAAGCTGAAAGTAGAAGAAGAAGTAAGAAAACCAATAATCTATGTTTTTAACAGATTATTAATGCAATTCTCTTTTCCAGAATGTACATGAAGTCAATAGGTACTAATTGGCAGCATTAGTGCACACTGGGTGCTGCTCAAAAAAGGGGACAACTCGCCAGTAGAGGGCACTAGAGTCCTTCTGTGCAGGGGGTCTGTTGGTCTAGGAAGTGGACACATCCATTCATGCAACAGACTGCACACAGAAATAAGCCAATCATCCTGATTTCTGGTGACAGTAATTAGAGGTATAAGTGCTGGTGGATACTGGGTGTGAAAGCAGGTTTTTGGTGAAGCAGCACTGTGCTTATGCTCCCCAAGCAGTGTCTAAACTACTTCCCAACTCTATTGAAGAGCCGTCCTGGTATAATCCTTGGGTTTGGAAGGGAAATTGCTGAGCTGGTCCAGGATCAGTGCAGGTGAATCAAACTGGAAGTAGGGGTATGCCAGCTGTCCGATGACCAGGAAAGTGGAGGAGCGCGCCAGTCAACGTAAAGACACACACACACACACACACACACACACACACAGTTCCTCCACTCCTTCATGCATGCACACGCACACACGCACGCACGCACGCACACACACACACACACACACACACACACACACACGCACGCGCACACACACACAGTTCCTCCTCTTCCTTATGCACGCACACACACACACTAATACACACTCCAAGCCATGTCACCTGCACCACTTACTGTGATGTTGGTTCAGTCCCAGTAGCAGTGGGTGCAGATGGTAGTTTGAATCGATTCCCATTTATCACCATTCTGAATCTAATCCAGTCAAATCAGAGCTGGCCTTCCACACACACACACATATCACTGATGATTGGACACTTTACAGTTCAGGGATGTTTGGCTGAGCTCAAAAATAAACAGAAGGTAAAAGAGAAAGAGAGGATGGAGACAGAAAAAGGAAAGAGTAAAAGACAAAGGGAGGGAGAGTCAGAGCGAGAGAGAAATACCGGATATACATGCCATGATGAACCACCTCATTAGCTATACCTACCTTGTATCTACATTCATTTTATTGGCTTCAGTGGCCATACGGGAACTGTAGTCCATCTGTACTCCATTCATCAGCCATCAGAATCCCCCACAAGACCACCGGAGAGAAGGTATTATTTGAGTGGTGGATCATTCTCAGCACAGCAGAGCCACTGACATGGTAGTGGCACGTTAATGCATGTGTGTGTGTGTGTGTGTGTGTATTTTAGACTTTTTAGCCCAGAAGAGACACTTAAGTGTTTAAAAATTCCAAGTGTGATCCACCTTCATGCCGCTACCACGTGAGTGTTAGTGTTATGAGAATGATCCATTACTCAAATAATACCTGCTCACTAGTGACGGTCCTGGCTATTAATGAACAGGCTATACAATACAATGTATAGTAACTCTTCTTTGAACACACTTAAACTGCTTACTAGTATTCACCATAAGCCTGATCCTTGAGGTTTAGGCATCGCTCTTCTCTCAACATTCATCTCTTCTCTCCATCTCTATCTCTCGTCATAATTTGGAGAGTGTTGAATATCTCACAAATGCTGATCTGCCTCATATCTCATACACTCCGATCAACTACCTTGCAACATACAGGAAGAACATGTTGTGGAAATAGAGTAAGTATGTATGTATGTATGTATGTGCCTGCATATATTTATTTGTTCTTGTTTTTTTGTTAAAAGCAAAAGTAAAAAAAGAGAGAAAAAGGAATGTAATGGAGGTCAATTATGCTTTCAGGAGCTACGCTCATTATAAAGCCTTTAGAATAAGTGGACAGCCTAAGTGTTGTCTGTGGAGAAGGGCAGAGAGAGTGACATTTTACACACACACACACACACACACACACACACACACACACACACACACACACACACACACACACACACACACACACACACGTACAGTGAGCAGGTATCATGTGGGTGGTGTATTGTTCACAGCATGTGTGTGCTACACAGAATGGATCACACAGAAATGTGTTTATAAAGGTACATTCATTTAATCAATACAGTTATTATTATTAAATACAAAAATACAGTTTATTGGTTTGACAAGTGGTTCCAAACTTACCAGAGCCCAGAAAACCTTAATGTCTGAACCATATCTGTTAGGTATCCAAAGGAAACTATAAGACACATTTTGTATCTTGAACGTAGGGATTTCTTAACACAGTGGAATCCAAACCATTATTGTTAAAATAATTAAAACCAGAATAAATGGATCCTGATTATGTATAATCTGATTTTAAATCCTGAACATGCATCCAGCAATAGAGCAGATGCAGTGTCCTCTGTGCTCACTGTGCAGTAATGTTGTGTGTGCTGAACTCCACAGACACACACACACACACACACACACACACACACACACACACACACACACACACACACACACACAACACCAGGTGTAGCAGAGCCTTTTCCGACAACCAACAGCTTTGATTTAAGATTATGATCTGCTGCTCTTGTGCACATTCCTCTATACACGCTGTGTTTACACGGACAGGCTGGAATGTGTTCGTCTTCCTCTCGCTCTTTCGTGAAAAGAAAAACTTCACACGGGACATGGGGGGAAAAAGCTGTCCAGAGAGCTTGGGAATCTAAACATCATTTGTTTTGTGGTAAAAGGGTTAGAATGAATACACTGATGATTTACACTTGTGTATCCACCTGGATTTACACAGAGTTTGAATATTTGTCATAGCCTTGCGGCAGAATTTGGTAAGCCGCATGACATGTGACGCAACTTGCTCTCTCTCGCTGTGCGTCTCTCATTAGACTCGTTACAGGAAGTGAACAATATTCTTTGCTGCATACTCTGTCCAGAATCCTTGTGGTCTCCAGATTGTGCCTAAGTGAATGGCCTGCATCCTGGCCTGCACATAATTGTAGCCAATTACCTGGAATATGTCTGCTCTGTGCGCCTGCTGCTGCCAAACTAACTCATGATGGAGGCTCTGGAGTCTTCATTTGGCCAAAAGAATGGATCCTGGAACAAGCCTGACACCACTGTGGGGCAGGTTCTTGTTTTAGAGTTGGACAACAAGTGGTCCTTGGAAGGACTGTGTATATTGCTGTATATCCAGAAGTTTGTAAACACTTGCTTTTCCAACATTTCATTTGAAATTGAGGGTATTAATAGGGAATTCCCCTTTTTGTTGCAGTATTAGTCTTCAGAAAGGACACTAGGTGTTGGAATTGCATTCAGCCATTACATGCATTAGTGAGGTTGGGTACTAATGTTGTATGATTCGTTCCGGACACCACTCCTACTCTCCCCAAAGGTATCAGATGGAGCTCCATTATTCCAGAGAATGGATTTCTACTGCTAATCGGGAATGCTGGGATGTTCGGCAGTGGGCTTGGTGATCATGGCTCATGGCTGTTCCAGAGCTTCCCTTTCTATCGACAACACATTTCTATGGAGATTATTCAAGCTGTGTGCACAGGCAAACAACAATTTCAGCAATGTATGCCTTAAAGTATCTGAATACACTCATTAGTTAGTGTCTGGATTAACCCATTTAATCCCACCGGCAACAATTGTTGTTTTTATTTTGGAAGCTCTAAAAGTGATGTTTTAGCTATTTGTATTTATTCTAATGTTAGTGTTTGTATTTGCATGTATTGTAATGTTTATGTTAATATATTATTTTATGCAGATCATGAGTGGGTTCAGTCACACGTGTAGAACCAAACTCATAGTTTTACGCAGAAATACCCACAATAACGCAGAAACTGTTGATGTCCTCTGCCTATTTTTTGCTTTTTTGTAGCAATAAATATATTTTTTCTAGATGTTTTCACACAAGGGAACCCGTTCACCTCGCCGTGGTGTCCCAATACTTTTGCATAACTTCACAGTTCGTTAGATATCCAGAGGACCTTTCCAACGAACCCTCATTTGTATTTTTAGAGGAGTAGATTTTATTCTCTGAAAAACGTTCCCCTTGCTGCGATGTGCCAATACTTTTTTCCTACAACCTTCCGAGTTACATATCTCAGTGGAGAATTTCAATTAAGAGGAAAATACGGGTTTACCTTTACATTTTCTTTAAGGGTAATGCATTAAACTGAGTTTAAAATTATATTAAAGTGTTCTGGGAGCATATTTGGGGGCAGTTTAAGGGTTTACACTATAAAATAGGTATTTTTAGGCATTTTTTACCAAAACACAACAGCGCTATTTTTCAATATCTGCGGGTTCTCTTGGAACGTAACCCCCACAATAAAGCGGGGGATTACTGTATAGAATAAAGTATCCAGTACAAAGTATTTTCTGGAGAGTTATATTTTATTTTGGTGATATATTTGTAATATTTTTTTTATATCTTTGTCTCTCTGTGTGACTGTGCAGTCATACTATAAGCAATTCCCTACAGGAACAATAAAGTTTTCTGATTCTGATTCTTATAAACTCCCATAGTAAACATCCACTGCCTAGGACAACTGCACAGTACTACATTAACTCCTGAACCTGCTGTGCATATTTTTTAGCTTGATAGTGAAGAGATTATGCAACATGTCAGAGATCTGTGTTTTGTTTATAATATTTTGGTTTCCTCTAGAAGCAAATGCAAGTACAATTCTGGCATGGGTAGGGTTTGCATATAACCAGAGATATAGAAAAATAGATGCAAATGGCTCCCAAACATGCAGTAGAGTGTGCCAGACTGGCCTGGGGGACAGAGGTTACACAGGGCCAGGAAATAGCAATTAATATGCACTGAGACAAGAGGCAGAATTCAACAGCTGGCAAGACAAAATGTCTATACTCACATGAACACACACACACTCATGCGCACACATGCACACGCACACACACACGCACACACACAAATGAATGAGGGTCAAACCTTCAGAAAAATTAAATGAGGGTTCATTAATGAAGAAAACTTCAAATTCAGACAAACTTTAAAGCTAAAAAAAAAAACAAGCACAAAACTCCACTGTACAAATTCTAAAGACTGAAAACAGATGCTCTCAGAGATACAGAAAGTAATTTAAAAGTGTAATTCAAACAAATATTTAAAACTTCAGCAGATTTTGGCACCGAAGATACATTTATTGTCCAATTCATCTAGAAGTTAAGTCACCCTTTACCCCACACATACAGCATTGTGTGCAATAAATGAAACGCTTAAATTACTTCCATTGAAATTCTAATGTGGATAAAACTGCATTTAATCCCTTTTTTAAAAAAAGATTATCTTTCCACACCAGTTATGGCCACCTTACAGAAAGAAAGTTCACAGACGGGAACTGCAGGTGAAAGATCAGCAATCCATTTCCAACTGTCTCCCTGCCTGTCTGTCTCAGTTGCCTGTCTTGTGGTTGGGCTCTTTTATACAGTATCTACTCCCATGATCTCTGGTTATAAGCCAGACTAAAGCAGCAGATTGCTTCTGAATCCTTGCCCATTTGACAGCTGATGACCTGTGGTTAGGGTGTTGGTAATCAGAAGGTTGTGTGTTCGAATCCCAACTGCTAGTGTCACCAGCAAGGTACCGTCCCCACACACTGCTCCCTGGGCGCCCATTGGCGGCAGTCCACTTCTTCACTTAATAAATGAATTAAATGCAGAGAAAGAATTTCACATTGTTCTCATTGTGCTGTGGTGTGTTCACACATGACTATAAGGGTTAATAAATTAAATAGCAGTTTGTATCAGACTGGCAGAAAAGGTGCAAGGGGAAAGGTATAAGTGCTATGTTTACAAACGTGAAGCAGGGGCCTCCATACCATTTTTGAAGCACTGGAGACGTGGCGTTTAAGTTTCAGCAGGTGGAATCAAGTTGCGGATGTGTTGTGTAATGCTGAGATAGCCTATTCCCTAGAGCTGCTGAGGTTATTGAGTGAAGCAACACAGGCCTAAGAAGAGGATTAGCACGCACTGACATGAAGCCATTACTAAAAGCAGAGTGATGCTGAGTATTGGATCGTCCAAAGACATGACATTCAATCCTAACCCTGGTGCCTCTAGAGCTCCAAAGGCTAGTATTTTTTCCTTGCTCCCCCACTTAGGCCTGTTCATTAGCTAATTACTGTTACCATCTCTCCACTCCTCCATACAGACAATACAAAAATCGGAAAGTGTCATTATGACTAAACGCAATGAATTTCAATGGGATCAACGGCACAAGCAAGTCCAAAAGTATGTCCTGGATCCCGATGGCAACCTTTGCCTTACAAAAACAATTGAGCCTGTGACAAGTCATACGTTTCACATAATTGACCATGTTAACAACCTTCTGATGGTACCTACATTAATTGAGTTATGACAACCACCAAGCTGCATTGCTGTGCCAGGCAATGATGTAAACATAAAAAATAAGTGCCCAAAAAACAAATCACTGATAAAATTAAGTATGATTATACAAGGAAGTAGCGCCTGAAATAGCATTTGGAAAAAAGGGTTATTTCCGAGTGTAAGTCTATGGCCACTAGGGCCACATAAACGCGACCACTGCTCTACCATTGCTTTCCTGGGCCATAGCTTTCGTCCTAACAGATTCTGTCTGTCCTACCTTAGCCTCTGTCTAACAGGTACACATAGGTGTGATGGTCAGGTGTCAACATATACTTGACAGTTTAGGAAGTTACTGTGGCTATGAAACAGATATTTCCTTTCCCTTGCTACTATTCAAGTGCAAATGATCAGCCTCCTCTCTTTAAACTGCACTACAAGAGCACAATAAATCAGCTGGGACTGAAGAATATTGCTCAACTAATAGTCATCACAGTGTTGCTTGTCCAAAAATCCTTAAATCCTTCAGTTACACCATTTCTGTTTGTTTGTTTTTTTCTTTGCTCTACAAATAGGACAGCCATAATCTCTATAAACCATGTTTAAGTGTGTGTAAGTTTAAGGAGCTGATTGCTTTCCATTGCTAAAATTACATACTTTTTTGTTGTTTATTTGTGGAATGTAATATATTGGGAGAAAAACAAAATGAAACATAAAATGGAGCAAAATGTTTTATATTTTATGCTGAACTATATATGCATAAATAAGATCAATACATACTGTGCATTAAACTGCAATATGGTTTTCCACAAAACTGTAATTTGCCGAATTATTAATAAATGTTGAGGATCATCCTCGGACAACAAATAAATCAATTAAACTACACTGACAACATAAAGCCAACTGTAGGCTTAGGACACTTGTGTCTGGTGTCCCTAGTTATTAATCCGGTCTCTCTACTGAGCACAGTAATAGGTAAGCTGTGATGTATCACTGTGTCACTTGAACCAGACCCTCCACACCAATTAGTTAAATGGTCGGACTCTCTGGTCCTTATTACCTCAGCCAGTGACAGGGGAGAAGGCAACAGTGGCCAACAGCTTCAACCCTGCTGTTTTTCATCCTCATTCCTCCTGTGAGGCACTCAGGGGTGAAAATATTAAGTGAGGTTCCTGTGGGAGGGGACAACGTTCTGAGCAGAAGGAGGTAAAACAGTGCGATTAAGGTAACTCTGAGTGACTGTGCCATTTAGGAGGCTGAACTGCTGCTGGCAAACTGTTCTCAGATTTGATCCCATAAGTAAGTGCTGGACAGAAAGCAATTAAAGAAAAGTGAGGTATGGAGAGTGGAATTTTCACAATCATGATTCTGAAATTTGCAAGCTGACCATTAAGTACCTGATGCCAACATTTCACTAAGGGTCCACAACAGTGTTTGGCCAATGCACAAAAGTATCGGCACGCCTGACTATTGTACCAACAGGTACTTCAACAACACTGCACTCAAATACAAGCTGTTCTCCCAGTTATAACAACTGTACTCTTCTTGGAAGGCTTTCATTGGGATTTTGGAGTGTTTCTGTGTGAATTTGTGCCCATTCATTTTGTAGAGCATTTATGAGGTCAGGCATCGATGTTGAATGTGTCAGTTCAACCCAAAAGTTGTTGTATGGTGTTGAGGTCTGGGCTCTGTGCGGGCCATTCATGTTGTTCCACACCAAACTCGTCCAACCATGTCTTTACAGAGTTTGCTTTGTGCGCTGGGACTCAGTCATGATGGAATAGAAAAGGTTTTTCCCCAAACTGTGTCCACAAAGTCGGAAGCATAGTGTTGTCCAAAATGTCTTGGTATGTTAACGCATTACGATTGTCCTTCACTGGAAGTAAGGGGCAACACTATAGTCTAACAAGCAGATTTCACAAGATGTCCCACCCTACTCTGTGAAGGATGAAACCCAACTCATGGACTTATAAGTCATACACTAACAAGGACTGGGACACACTTTTGACAGCTGACACTTCATTTCAGGAGAAGATATAGTATGAGTTCTGCATGCTATGAGACCCCACTATGTGCAGGTGGACTTGACATACAAATGACACAATACCATATTAGTTCTGAAAGTAAACACAAACACACACTCACACATGCATCCTCACACACACCCACACACCTACAAGTAGACCTAGTCTCACCACACAAAATGGTGGGACAGTACTGCAGACTGGCTTTGCTGCTTCAAAATGTCTGTTTTTCTTTTTTTCCCCCTCTGGTTTCGATTCATGATTTCATTCTCTTTTTCCAGTTTCCAAGGAAACAAAGAGCCTTAGTGTGCTGACACAAATTAAGCAGAACTAAGCTTAGTTAATCATGACACTGTCCAGTGTACCATCATTCATCTTGGATTAAAGTGCCATGACTTTGCTGTAGTTTCCCTTCCTCCTGTTTAGAAAATGAAAAGAAATAAAATTATTATCTTTTCATGTCATACCTGTTAGAGATGTTCTGATTTGCTCTCTGACTCTTCCACAGATATGGGCTTCATTAAAATGAATTAAAATTAATGAACTCTTCCTCTAAAACGCTTGACTTGCAGCTTATAGCATTATGGCGAATTAGAGGTACAATTAAAAACTGCTTTCTGAAGCAGCCTAGACAGAAATTAGAGAGCAATTATGAACTGTGTGCCGAAGAGAGTCTCTTATAGAAGTTGAAGAGTGTTGCAAGGCCATAGTGCAGTAAATTATGTGGGCTTTGGAAAGTGGTGATAACTCCCTCTAGCCCTTCAGCTGTGTGGTGTGGATTGGTTGGTATGTTCTTAACATGTACCCTGAGGCCTCGCTACAGAACTGCTTTATGAGGCTTAGTTTTATTTTTTCCTCCTGTAATTCCCTTTTCTTGTTTTTGTGAGAACCCATGTCCTTCTCAAATTTGTGCAAGTGGATGATGGTCTTTCTATTGGTAAGTTAGTACAAAAACAGGAGTAATATTTTGTCAGATCTAAAAAAGATCTGAATTCTTTTTCAGGTAACACAAGGTGCACATTGAAGCAGCGGCATAGATTTCATTCCAACTTTGAGGGAGACAACTGATCAATCCTTTGTGTTATATTCTCATTATAAAGGATAGATTACAACTGGAATTTGACATGAAGCACTTATATTCAAAACATGTATATCTTCACCCTCCCATCAGTACAATTCACCTTGTAATGCTTTATAATAGACCTCTATATTTATTATATTTATTTGAGAAATGTAAAATTTCTCATCAGCTGCAGCGGTATCAAAAATGCTGTATACTTTATTAAGCGTGGATCATTTAGATTATCTACAGGTACTTTCATTATTAACAAACTATTTGGAGAAACTTGATTATCAACAGTATTAGGTTTAGGTTCTTGCTTAAAATAAGGTTCAAGTAAGGGTTTAGGTTTACAATAAAATAGAACAGAAGGTTTAGAAATCACTCTTGGGGCAGTTGGGTAGCCTAGTGGTTAAGGCATCCGCCCTGCGACCAGAAAGTCGGTTCAATCCCTGTAGCACTTTGGTCAACTTTTGTTGTTTGAAAAGTGCGTTATAAATAAACTTGCCTTGCCGACACACCAAACTATCTATCTTTATTTTCTGAGTGTGCAAAATAATGTTCAAATAAAGGCTTCACTTTTTAAAAAAATAATACCATTAAAACAAGAATTGCATGGTATCTTCTGACACTGAAAGTACATTTCTATCAGTCCATCATGTCCCTAGACTCCTAATGTTCCATTCCCTTTTTATGAACATTGCACTACATATTTGCACCAAAGAGGGCTCCAGAGCACTCTCAGATATAGAGAACTGTTTCAAAGAAACATTTAAACTTTGTACAACAACGAATCATTGGCAACCTATTAGCGAATTAGTGCATTTGTAAGTGTGTTTTGAAGGTCTGAGGGAAAGTGGTGGTCGGTGGGCTGAGAGTAGGCAGAGCTTGGGTGTAAAAGCTCATTCCATATAAATTGCGAATGTCTATATTCATGCTGCCAGCACCTCTTCATGGCATCACCTCTGTTTGCCTGGGAACCGTATCTGAGCAACAGCAATTACTGCAGAACAACACTCACAGGGAACATCTTTGTAAGCGTCATGAACACATTTGTTACATCCATGCATCCATCCAAAAATATCCTCTATATTTCTATATTATTTACTAAATGGTTTTATTCCATCACACAAAAAACGAAATAATGAAAAAGATGATATTTTAATGCAATTGCCTGCCCAAAACTTATTAACTGGTTGTGACACCTGTAACTGGAGATACTGTGGTGAAAACTTTGGCAATGTTATTTTTAGACTTGCTTAAATTCAGCCACATTGCAGAACTTTCTTCCATGCATGAATTGCCCATTTAAGACATTGCATGTCAATGAGGTTAAAGCCTTTGACTTTGATTGGGCCACTCCAAAACTTCAATTTTGTTTCCCTTGAGTCAGGCAATGGTGTACTTGCTCTTGTGATTTGGACTGTGTCCTTCTGCATAATCCAGCTCTGTGTAACCAGATATTCAGCTGTGGGATTTTCTGGTTTCATTAGCAATGGCAAGCTGCCACAGCTCTGGAGCAGCAAACATCCTCACACCATCATACTACCATCACTGTGTCTGGCTCTCTGGCATGACACTGTTATAGTGTAACATTGTGGTAGCTATACAAAAGTTATAGATAGGATCAATGTCTACCCTGAACATTTTTCAAAGGCAAGGGGGTGTTTTTTACAATTGTGAAATCAGCCCTCTTGGTGAGTAGTAGATTATACCTTGCAACACTATTATGATTGCCACTGGTGGAATTATGAATGCTAACATTAACTAAGGTGAGTGAGGCCTTCAGTTCTTAAGATGTTTGAGTTCTTTTGTGACGTCCAAGACAAACCATAACTGTGCTTTTAAAGGAATATTGTATGACCGGTCACTACTGTTCCATTAGGAGATAATGGACCTCACTGTGGTTTATTGGGATCCCTGAGTCTATGGATACACTTTACTGAGTTTCTATTTTATCTTGTCCAGGATTTCTTGGCAAGACCTCTGCTTATCTTGTAGTCTACTTTGCATTGCTGGAAATGTTTTATTTAAGCAAAGCTTCTACTCAACCTAGCTGGCACCCATCAATCCTGTGTGTATCTGGTATAAATGATCCCAATTATCAATACATTTGTTTCATATAGCAACAGAGAGGACAATTGTTTCACACAGGGCCACCTTTAATAAATACAAGGATAAATTACAAAAATATTGTTTTATGGTAGAACAGGTCTTTGTTTGCAACTTTGTTTAAAGATTTGAAACAACTAGGTGTGACAAATTTGCAAAAACGGAAGAAATCAGGAATGGACAAATATATTCACACAGAGTTTAATATGCTATGATGTGCTTTACAAATTAACAAATAAACTTCCCATGACTTTACCAATCTATTACATGACAGATAAAGCAATGTAGTGTGCAACTCCAGTATAAAACCACAGCAAGCAACATCCAGCCAAATTCTCTTCTCTTCTCTCTCTCTCTTCTTGCACAAAATTCCAACTCAGACAGAAAGTCACCAAGCCCCAGAGTGGATGACAGCCTAATGGATGGTTTAGCGTTCAGAGTTTGCTTAGCAGAGCACTGATGGTACAGACTTGTCTTTCGACAATGCAATGCCGTGTCACATAAGAGAAGAGAGTTTCTGCACTAAAAAAAGAGTCAACATTCCTGATATTGCTATGGGGATCTGTTATTACTGATCCAAAGAGGTATGCAAATGTAGATAATGCAGGAGCACCTTCTCTGGATGACACATGGTCCGCTTCTTCACTGACTGTTAAATTGTCCAATTAAAAAAGCACCCTGCTCTGTGTGCATTGTGAAATGGATCAGTGGATCCAAAACATCTCCAGACATCCCCTTAATCTAATGAGCAACTTGATAAGAATGAGTTATATTAGCTTGTTAAACTTAATGAGCTCCAAGTGCTCAGCAGCTTTTCATGTAGCTGTGGTAGGGGCCTAGTGACCTGTGGCAGCCCTGATGATTGTTGTAAATGAGACACACACACACACACACACACACACACACACACATACAAGCTAGTCAGTGAAGGTAAATGCATCAGCCCTTACATTGTGGATGTATCCAAATATGAATATTTTTAACATGAATGCGAGTTTTTGTAGCTCCCTCTGGAAATGTGTTGAAAAATCTATTGGACTCATATCAAAACAGAAAACACCACAAGATACATCTCAAGCTCCTCTATGACTAATTCATCAGACTTTTTCTTCACTAGATTCACCTCTGCTGTGCTAAACAGTCTAAGCTAGCCAGATGTGCCCAAGGTAACTATTGGCTTAGCACACATATTTTGATTTACAGATTAATTCAGTATAATATAACTTTCCTCTCTCAGCCACGCAAAAGTGTCATTGTAGAAGCAAATTTTAAGGCAGGTTGGAAACTTTTAAAACACCAATTTTTAGTGTAGTTTAGTTGAGTAGTTTAGTTTTAGTTTAGTTGAGTAGTTTTCCATCCACTTGAGTAGTTTATACCCAGTCCAGGTCAAAGTAAATATAGGGCTAATTGATGAAAACAAGCTAACACACTTTCAGGTAACATTTAAACATGTAAATTTGATGGCGCCATGTTGGTTTGTTTGATTAGTTTTACATATTGGGAAAAATAGAGCATTCAACACTGTTTGACCCAACTTTGGCATATGACTTTAGCTTGAGGACCAAACAAACAGAGAGAGAGTAGCACTGCGTTACACACCTACATGACAGGCAATTACAATATTATGACAGATGAAATGTCAGCAAGCACAGAAACAACACTTCAGGCTTCCAACAGTTTTCAGGGGCAGCTGGTGGCCTGTTGGTTGTGAATTTGAATACTAAGACTGCCTGCGGTACCACTTTGGTGTGGTGTTGTGTTTAGCATGACTATAAGGGGCCACTTCACTTTTACAGGCAATGCTGCATTTGCTTTTTAAAACATCTTTCAGCTGTTTTGCGAAAAATACCAGGCCAGAAAATAGATGGTGAGTTATGTACATTTGCTTAGTGGCTAGCCAATTGAGTTGGGAGAATACTTCAAAGACTTTTTTTTCTTTCAGCTTTAACAGTTCAAAAGCCTCCAATATATATATCCAAAAACAGGCAGAGACTCCAGCTATTATAAGGTGTGTTCACTGATGAAAATGGGTGCATTTCTATTCAATTTAACCTATTGCTGGTATTTAATTGTGCACACACTGCCAACAGAATGATATAGGATTTTCTGGGCATGATTACTATGCCCAATACCAAGTGTCAACTAGAGGGGTACCAATCCCCCGGTACTGAGCTGTGGAGCAGTTGAACAGCATTCTCTAGAGTTATGAAGCTTAATCCAATACCATTGGGATGAGTTTGTAAACCATCATTCAAGATCAGCACCCAACTGCTTGTTGTTGAATGCAATCAAATCCTCATAGCAATATTCCAGCATTTAGTGTAATGCCTTGCAGAGGTGGACAGTAACAAAGTAGATTTACTTGAGTACTGTACTTAAGTAGAGTTTTTGAGCATCTGTACTTCATTTGAGTAGTTTTTTTTTGGAAACTTATGACTTTCACGTCACTACATTTGAAAGACAAATATCGTACTTTTTACTTCACTACATTTCTCTCAAGGGTCTCGTTACTCGTTACTT
>JBBPDB010139045.1:0-15479 GCA_037974465.1 Brachypetersius altus
GCAAAGGGAACAACACAGGGAAAAAACAGAACAGAAAAAGCAGTGGCTTAGGTCCGCCACTGGCCAGACCGTGACAGATGCATGGTGTGCGGGATGAGTTTTGGCAGCCATATGATTGGCCACCAGGTGGCCAATGTCAAAGCCTGTTCTAGATAGATTTTGAAATAACTGAAGCAGTGCATGTTCTGAAGAAGCTTGTCTAATTGGTCAGTTTGTCAAAACCTGCAGCTGTTTTTGTTTAGATGTGGGTGCTTTGGTTTTGTCAGTTGGTATTTTTTTTCCTGTTTGTTGTGATGGCAAAGATTTTGCCGCAGCCGCCTGCCATGGAGAAACGTTACTAGCGGAAACACTGTTTTTGAAAGGCAGCTGGACTCTTGAGACTACAGTATTTGGCAAGACCAGTGGCTGAGATTCAGACAAGTCCATGAGCCACAGAGAAAACGTCTCAAGTTTGGGGTGTGAGACTGAACTTGAGTGCTACAGCCCTGGGTAGGGTACAGTCTGGTATGATAAAGTGGTGTTGAGCACAGTGAAATATGCTAGAGAAGGGCGGTAATAGGGTCAAGTGATTTGTATACATGCCTGGGTCATTATGGGTTCAGTAGCGCTTAAAGTGGGATTTGTAATATCTCTCTAAAGAGGGCAGCTCTGAAAGCTGAGACGTCTTTTTTGTGGATGCCACAGCAGCACAAGGAGGTCAAGGAGACCAGCACGTGCTTACATAACAGCTCTTAATGAGAGGAGCCCGGATCATGGCCTTCTTCCCTCTAAGAGGTTTCCCTCCACAGCCTGGTCATGCCCTCTGTCTTAGCATGTGGATTGTGAACTGTTTGGAAAAGTTTTAGGCCTGGCTTTATCAGTAACTGGCTCAGTTCCTTGAGGGTGCAAGTTTTATAGCATTTTTCATAATGACTTCAGAGTTTGTTTCAGGTCATTTGCATCTTCCTGAGTGGAATTTTGCTTAGAAGCTTCGGTCCATTATATACAGCTCTCAGCAATTTTGGGCGATCCTTTATGTAAGAGTATTATTCACAATAAATGGATGTGATATTGCATAGCTCCAGGCTTTGCACGAACACTGACCTCTTGCCTGCTCCCTGTGGTTATGCTAAAGCTGGCATATGTCCAGACTGTTCTCTGCTCAGGCAGATGGGCAGTCGGATAGTGTTCCGCTCTGCTCCCCCCTTGGCTTTGGCTTGGCCTGCACCAGGTCAGGGAATCAATTCGGCCTCTCCTGCACTCTCTTACCCTCCCTCTCCACCCCTTCTATCTGTCACTTTACTTTCTCCTCTCTCTCTCTCTCTCTCTCTCTCTCTCTCTCTCTCTCTCTCTTTCTCTCCAGAGAGCTGCAGTGAAATCTGCCTCTTGTGAGAAAATGAATTAAATATATCTTTCCAGGACTGCCTGCAAGCTGTCCATCCACATAAGCAGCTCAAGCAGAGGCGGAGAAGTGGGGGAGGGTGCACGTGTGTGTGTGTGTGTGTGTGTGTGTGCAAATGGAGTGTGTAGCCCATTAGGGGACGCAGGTTCTCTACCTCACGGTGTCTGTGGCTTTGGGGTGCTACCTCAGGTAATAGTTCTGTGCAGTGGCTGTGCCATTTAACTATAAAATCTCCGTAATTGCTGAGTCATTATAAGCACTAAATCAGCAAGTAGATCAGTTCTAGCACTGATAACTTTATATTAGGGCTGACCTTATTGATAATGTTGCTAATCCAGAACTACTGATTAATTTATCAATCGAGAAAAATGGCCAAATGATGAAGTCTTTAATAAAGAGAAAGGAAAAACAAAGCTAAATAAAAAGCCATTAGGTGTATACATTAAGCTCTGTTTCTGTTAAAATGCCACTAAATTGCCACTGTGCCCTCTAGAGAGTGCCGTTTTCCTGTATAGATCTGTCACTTGCATTTGTTTCTGCTCTTGTTCGGCTGCTGACACTAATTCGACGTACTCAGTTGCTCCAAGAGTGCAGTGGTAAGGACTGAGTAGAGCTAACAGTGCTGTATTCACCACTCTGAGAGTGCACCTCACCAATTTTTCCAAATTGCTTATTGTTCCAACAATTCAGAACTGGCCCTGGCTGCTTCACAATAAGCCATGAAAATCCTGAATAGTGTGAAGCAGAAGGAGAGAAATAAGGAGCCTTTTTAAACCGTTCTTTTTTGTAGGCAACTCTTTTCTATCGTTCCCTGCCCAGTGAAAATTCACTGTATTTGGCTGATCGATTTCTTTTTATATCTGTGGCTGTAAATGTGCACAGCCTGCTGTAACCTTGAACTTGTCATTGTTCTTGCCGAGCCATTTTTCATCCCTTTAGCTGTTCATTGTCCTGCCCACGTTGCCAATCAGTTATTTAACGTTGCGCATTCATGTTTCTCGGCTGCCTCTGCGCGGCTAGCACCACTTCATTTCTCAGATAGGAGAGTTCGAAACTGGCTGTCTGGGCCTCACCCACACGGAGCCATTTGCAGCGTTGCCAAGGGAGTGATTGCCCTCAGCAGTGAATTTCTTTGAGCTGAACAGGATTCATGGTCTGGGGACTGTATTGCTGAGGAGGCAGCACTGTGCACTTTTATCCTCACAACTTCTGCTGTTATTTGTGGTATGGGGAGCATCTCCTGTTTCCCGCGCATCTGCGGCTCCCCTGTCGTCGTAAGTGTAATGAGTTGCTAATGAAATTCCTTTCAGTTCGAAGGGCTTGGTGTGGAGAGCAATGAGATATTCAGGTTTGCATTGTTCTCTCCCGCTTAGCTTAACAAGGCAACAATTAAATGTGATCTGCTGCGGCTGTGTAAAGAACACTCCAGCAGCCTCTGACGCGCTCCACAAAAGTGAAAACAAAAGCATCCGAAACACCAATTAAACCCCTGCAATTGCCCCAGATATGCCCGACTGGGCCTGTGTTTTTGCACTTGTTAACAATGGAGGAGAGGGTCATGGGGGCTGGAATATTTTGCTGAAAGTGTAGTTTTAGTGCAGCTCAATGAGGCCGTGAACTGAAAAGGAATAGTCACTGATAAGTGAATTTGGTCTGACTGAATCAATGGTCTGCTTGAAGCCAGGTGGAAATGACCATGTGGCTGTTTCTTTAATAATGAATATAATTACACAGAAAGGACATTTTGTTGACATTTCATCATCCGTAAGGCTTCCTGACATCTCTGTAGACCTTTCATGACAACTGACAAACTGTCATAAAGGCTTATTCCAACAGGGGGCAGGCGAAAATGGTTTTAGTTCATTTTGATGTAACTTCTCCTCAGAAAACAGTAAACAGACTTCTGACACTTGTTAGAATAAAACATGTTTAAACACATTTGTGTTTTCATTAATGGTTTACATAGATGCGATTAACCCCTGTGAATACGGGCGTACAGTGAAGTGTTTTTCTAACGAAACCCCTAAATCTTTTACGTGAACATAATGAAGATTAACCACTTTGTTATCCTGTTGTCAAGGTGATGTTGTTGACCTAAATTTTGCAAAGTGATATGTAGCTAAACCAGGCCATTGCTCTTCATTAGCGCATGCTGAATGCAATGGCTTTAACAAGCTTGCTTTGAGAACCGCCGGGTTGGGTTCGACCCAATTATGAGGTTTGTTTGATCTTTGGAGATCAAATTTATAGGTGGGTAACTTTGCTTTACCAGCAGTTGTGTAATTAAGTTGAAGCATAAGCTCTTTTCAAACTGGGTTAGTTTTAGTCCAGCAATGTAATTTGTAGGGGATTTGACAGGCCAATTTGTATGGGATAACAAATCTATAGGAGTTCTCTTCAATCGGACAGAAATCCCATAGCCTAGATGTTCTCATTAGTTTTAAGTTCATTAAATGGGCCCAAACAAGTAATAGTATTCTTCTTAGCATCGACTTTACTGTAATGTAACTGCAAAACTACTTAAACAGCTTGGAACAGTTGGAACAATTCTCTTATACTCAGATTCAAAACAAAACTACTGTTATATACGTTTTGACTATGACTTGAAGTGAAATGACAAAACGTACTGTGCAAAAGTCTTGAGTCACCCTTCATTTATCTGTCCAATTGTCTTATCTTTGGTTTATTGGGTAGATTAAATTCAAGAAATAAGAACAAATGTTTTACTGCGACAGGCTGCCTAGATAAAAGATAAAGGATAAACAGCTCAGCATTCAACACCACCAGCATACTGATCACCGCCTGATCTGGAATCATCTGCTCCTGTTTCTTCACTGTTTCAGGTCTTAAGTTAGACTTTCTTTGTTCTGCTTGAATGATTCATCACCCTGTGGCTTAACAAACGAAAAACATTCCTCTGAAACTAGTCAGTGGTGACTGGACTGGAAAGGAGAAACTTTGGAAGTCCTTCAGGTACCCTGGAGAGGCCCAGTAAGACCCGTGCTGGTGGGCTTTATGTTTATATCAACAACGACTGATGTGTTAATACCTTGGCAGTCGGCACTTATTGTTGGCCACAGCTGGAGTTTTCAGTGGTGAAATGCCGGCCGTTTTACCTCCCATGGGAATTCACTGTTATTATGATGGTTGTGGTGTATATCCCTCCCAGTGCTAATGCTAACGAAGCACTGCGTGAGCTTCACAGCATCATCAGTGACCAACAAACAGCCCACCCTGATGGCTTTTTCATGGTCACTGGGGACTTTAGCCTGAAAACAGTTGTTCCAAAGTGAGAAAACATGCTTGATTTATTTTACGCCAACATCCGTGACTCATATAAAGCCATCCCTTGCCTGCCTGGGAAAATCAGGTTGTGTTTGGCTAACATCTGAGCTCTACTCTTCATGCAGGGCAAGAAATGCTGCCTTCCAGTCGGCAAATGCTGGGGTTCTCAGACAGGGCCGTGCGGAGATGTTTGAAGGGGTGTGTGCTCAAAGTAAAAAAGGGGCTCAGACTGAATAACAACACCCCACATTTATCAATAATCTTATATGGAATCACATCATACTATATCACTGTCATCAGGAGGGGACAATGCATAGCAAACGTAGCCTGTGTTTTACCTGATGGGGCACAGTGTTGCTGTTGAGGGGCTTCTGCTGCTCCTGCTGCTGATTGTGCTGGGCGGCAGAGCTGTGTTGATCTGAGACTGAAGACATTAAAAAGTCCATAGGAGAGATGGTAGCTGATTAAATAAGTGTTGCATCAGTTTGCATCTCCCAATTAATTTGTTTGTTTCCCCTACAGCTCCGCACGCCCAGCCGGCAAAATATGCACATGCTCTTTGGAGCTCGTTCCGGGCTTGTAACCAGCGCTCTCCCCTCAGAGGTGAGCATTGGTTAATGGTCATCATGTGACTGATGCAAGCCAGATCCTTTTATTTAGCAAAATTGTGATTAACAGTTACATTTTATTGTTGAGGGGCACAGGCGGGACTCCACATGCATACACACATTTTAAAAATTCCTTAAGAAAAGGGCACTTAGGGTACCCAAGAGGAAAGGGGCAGGTACTCGAGAGGAAACTCGTGAGGAAACTCACGACCCCAGTCTTTAGCGGGATTCTAGAGGTGACCCCTGATTCTAGGCATCAGACTATTTAAGGTAACTTTGGAAAACTCTTTTCACCACTCCAGTTTCTAACCAGTCATATTACCTATGTCCTCTAGTAAATGGAATCCAGCTTAAATAGGACTCCAGAAATATTACTGCCTTTTGTCTATTATATTTAAATGTAATTATCTGGCTCCGCACTGTTGCTTGACGATTTGGAATCATTTTTGCCATCAATAAATGTACATGAAAACAGACGAAATCAAGTCCAGGAGTTGGATTTCGGCCTTAGTTTGGAACCAGCAGCTGAGTTTGAATCTAGATCACACATCATTTTACATTCACTCCATCTGTTACATAGTGAGGAGAATCCTCCTCCAGGATGCCAGGCCTGCACCCAGCTGCATTGTGGGCCTGTGTGTGGGCAGGGTGTGTGTGGGCAGCTGGTCGTGCTGGGCTGTGACGAGGGGCTTTTCTGGCAGCTCTCGACTGCCCTTCAGGCTAATCTTCTTACATGATGCATATCGATGGCCCTGGTTCTGCACTGAGAGGTGATCTACAGCTGAGAAGACGAGACACAGAGAGAGAGAGAAAGAGATCGAGAGAGATAGCGAGAGAGAGAGAAAGAGAGAGAGAGCTAGCAAGAGAGAAAGAGAGACATATTTGTAGAGAAGAGTAAATGTAACGCTTAACTCTGCATGAACTCCACAGCATGCGGAAAAAGCTGCCCGATGGCGGCCTGCACTCCAAACATTTGCTCTGGCATGCTGAGAGCGAGCGAGACAGCAGTGGAGCGGCAGACACACACCAAACAGCGGTGACCTTCTGAGCAAACAGCTTTCTACACTCACTGTAGAAGAGAAAGCTGAAAATAGGTGACAGGGGTCATGTTCTAATGTAGGCTGAGCATCAGAAATGGCAGAGCATGAGGCTCTTTGTAAATAAGTGCTGGTTGAGTGCTAGGCTCTGCAGCGCGCTGTGGAGTGTGCTTTAGGGCTTGTAGCGGCCAATTAAAGTTCCCTGGGAATGCGACGTAAAATATTAAAAGTGTTTGGATGATATGAAACTTATATGAGTCATATATACAGTGTATAACTATGCATCATGTAGAACTACAACATATGGACAAAAGTATTGGGACGCCTGACCATTACACTAACTTGGACTTTAATGGCATTGCATTCAAATACACAGACTTTAATATGGATGTATTAAAAGCTCCCACTCTTCTTGGAAGGCCTTCCACAAGATTTTGGAGTTTCTGTGGGATTTTTGTGCCCATTCATTCTGTAGAGCACTTATGAGGTCAGGCACTGAGAAGGCCTGCTCACAATCTCTGTTCCAGTTCATTCCAAAGGTGCTGGATTGGGTGGAGGTCAGGGCTCTGTGTGGGCATGTCAAGTTCTTCCACACTGAACTCATCCAGCCATGTCTTTATGGAGCTTTGTTCACTGGGACACAGTCATGCTGGAATAGAAAACTTTTCCAAACTGTGTAAATGGCTGGTACATGGCATTGTCCAAAATGTCTTGGTCTGCTAAAGGGATCCAGCCCAAACCCTGAAAAACAGGTGTGCCACAATATGTTTGTCCATATAGTGCATATATAATGTAGAACTCTGCACAATTATTATACAATTATATTATACAATATTATTATACAATGTAGAACTATATACAGTGTAAAGTATACAGTTATACATGTGCAATTCTACACAATCTGATCTGTATACAGTGTAGAACCACACAAAGTACAACTACATACGGTGTAGACCTATACGATGTAGAATGCAGGTACAGACAAACTCTTACTGGATGAGAATACAGCTGTCAAACAGTTGATGTACTCATTTTCAAGTTTCAATGAGATACAGAACACTAACAGTCAAATTGTCGCAAGTGGACTTACAACTTATTTAAAAACCCAACAGCTGACAGAACAAACGATCCCCAAAATCTGTTTGATTTGGCCGTCCTAGGGAAAGTGTACCTCCTCCCTAATCGCAGGAGACAAAACTGTTAAATGAGATGGGTGTTGAGTGTACGCCAGAATGGCTCTGCCCTCTGCCTGACTCTAGCTTAATAAATAGGGCCAACATTTTTTAGTTTAGTGCCAATGGTCTTTTGGCAATGTTGAACAATCTTCCCCAGCCTATTTTTGTTAACTATCCCAGGCTTGGGCAACATTTAAGACGTATGTCAGGGGGGCAAAGTCATCTCAGCCAACAATATATTTGAGTCTACATCAGTAAAATATGATGACTTATTTATAAAATATCTGGCATAAAAACATCTGAAGCATCAAATATCTGAAGTAAAAACATATTCACCAAATGGCCATTTTAAAATAACTTGTATTCATCAAAGCATAAACGATGGCCTAAATGAATGAAGTGCAAGACTATGGCATCAAATGCACTGCCTGGTTTTCCAAGTCCATTTGAATGACCTGTTCATGATTCAGCACTGCAACAGGGCCGTTGTTAGGCATATGCGAACTATGCATCCACATAGGGCCCAGACCGAGATGGGGACCCCCGGCCCAGCCCTGACTTACAGTTGTTTTTTTTGTCAGGCTGTAGGCCTGGGACCCCTGTCATGCCCCTGGCAATGCAGCCATCTGTGCCAGTCCCTCACGTCATGTGTCACGATACCCTCCTCGTCCTAAATTTTATTGTTCTGTTTTATTGTAGGAACGGGGTACAGCAGGCAGGGAATCGGGAGCGTGACCGTGGGACTGGGAATGTATAAATAGCGATCGCTCAGTCTGGATAAAAGATTGCACAATGTGGATTGTCTAAGGCCTTTTCCGGACATTTTATTAGAACATCTTGCTGAGCTCTGGGGGAACTCCACCCATCCTCCTAATGCTAATGATTGATTGAGGCTGATTCCTACTGATAGTGTAGCACCTACACACTCGTCTCCTTCAGTGCCAGGTCCGCTTGAGTGCATTGTCTCGAACTTAGGATGTGGTTCGGTGCATAAGATTTCATGTCATTTATTTGGAACAGATCTTGAACAGTTTTGTCCAGTACATAAAAGCACAATTCCTTGTACATTTACTTTTACAGCATTTGGTAGAACCTTTTATCCAGAGTGACCTACATGGGTTCTCGCACTAGTAAACCCAGAGATGCTAGAAAACTAAGATTCTACATGGTTTAAAGTTAGTACTTCATCAAAATGCTGAAAATTACACAGAGAAGACACAGAAGGCAGTATTTTTTGTAGTAACCCATAGATTACTTAGCATCTGACCCAGTTACTGTCACTTTGCTGGACATCCTCCATGGACGGTGAGTGTCTCTGCAATTTGTTCCTATTACTGGTCCGTTACTTTCCCATTACAAGCAGAGGTGAGATGGTACTTGCTAGACTCTTGACCCCTGCATGATGTAAACCCGATGACTGTAGTGCTTTTAGTAATATGTTGAAGTGCCTGAGAGCTCGTCACACCAGAATGCAGGGATACAAAAACAAAGTCAGTTACTCGCTTTTCATTTGCCCATCTCCTTGGTTAAGATCTTAACATCAATGCAACCGGGTCATGCCTGCTAATGTCTTGTGTTTCGTCTGCAATAACAGCAGAAATGTCTGCTTCATACACCTGCTGGGTAATGTGCTTTATTTTTATAGGGTCATTTTTGTAGGCTGGCCACTTCTGGGAAAATTCACTAATGTTGTTTTGACTCTCACTGTGATTCAATAGGACTGGCAGTAAGCAAGCCTGGGCATGTCTAGTCTAATAGATGCCAGTTATCAAATAAATTCGATCAACTGGTTGATGGAGAAACTGAGGGGACTTTGTCCACAGAGAACCAGGTCTCTTACAGTAAATTTGAAGATTTAGAACGAAATATGCAAAAACAGAAGGGAGACATTCAGAACAGGGATAGCTTACCATGGATATGATAGTGGTTTTTGATAAAAAGCCAATGTCTGTATGTACAAGGTTTACCTAAAAAAAACTGGCTCCTCTGTGTATGCCTTGTGTAATTTGAGCATCAAAACTTCTGCCTAGTGCAACATGGCTCATTCAGGGCTTTAGGGCAGTGCACTGTGGAGCTCTTTTAATTGAACGCTGCAGTGCATCCTGTTATCTCTCATTTTCTCATCCATTCCCATCTTTGGATACAGAATCGGCGGGGAACAACAAAAGAGCGAGCTAATGAACTCGTGCTCTCCAAACAGGTCTTGCATCATTCAGGCAAGTATGTAAGCCTGGGAGGAGGTAAAATGCCTGCAAGGACAATAATGTCAAGTCAAAGTCTGGAGGCGGCGAGGTTTTATTCTACAATAACTGTAATATCTGCTCTTTGGCTTAGTAAAGAGCTGTAGAAAATGGAGGTTGAGAATACTGTCATTAAAGCTGTGTTTATTCGGCGTCCTTGCACGGCCACTGATGGCGTCTCCATCTGACTGATGGAGAAGCATTAGATCAGCAACGAGCCTCATTAGGCTTATAGCGCATAGCTGGCCTTTTTCAGTCGTCTCCACTGCCAGATACAAACAGAGGGCACCGAAGCATCGCGCTCTCTATTTCTTTCCTTCTCTCTCACACACACACACACACACACATGCACATACACACAGTCGCTCATTTTCCAGAATCTCATTTTCATGACAAAAGATTGCACTTGACTGTAAGAGGGTGAAATGGAAATGATGTCTACAGAGATTTTTGCTGTCTCCTGCCCCAGACTGTGAGTTTGAGTGTATGTGTGTGTGTGTGTGTATAAGTGTGTGTTATATAAGGTCCTGTGAGGCGACGCGGAGCGGCAGCCAGGGGCCTTTAGGCAAGGTCAGCAATGCCAGCTGCCTGACACGACTTCAGACTCCAGTGGCATTCTCGCCTCAAGACGGTGACGGGATATTTTAGGGTCACCCCTTCTCCTTATGCCACTCATCAAAAGCTGTGCTTCAGGAGTGAGTCATGAACAGTGAGCACTTCTCATTTCTCAAGTGGAGTTAAGCCATCGCGAACAGACTTGCCTATGTGGTTCCTGACACTGTATGCATTTGTGCACACTGTACACTGTTTGTTTCTTAAATCAGATTTTTAGACTTGATTGTTCAGTGGCGAGTGGCGAGACTGCTCACGCATGCCAAAGTAACAACACAAACATAATATGTATAAGTATGCAACACTTGGAGAACAGCTCAAATTTATATTGTTCCAAAACTGCTTCTTAGCCAGTGGCGGTTCTAGACCAAAATTACCAGGGGGGCCGAGGTGGGGCCAGTGTTTTAGGGGGGCACATATAATGGCAAAACAGGTCAATATTATATTTTATATTTTTTTATATTTGGCTTTACATTTATCTTTTTAAATCACACTGTCATCATCTCACTGTAGTAAGGAAGTAAGGAGGAAAAATATACAGTGAGATACATACAATATACATACAGTGAGTGGTCTCAAAATCCATTTAGGGCTCCAGCTTTTACAACCAAAATTTACAATTCACGCTGCTGGTCTTCAGGTTACAGATGTTCAGTGCAGGGACCATAACAGGAGTCAGGAGCAATTCTACAGGGACCCTGGCCCGTGCTGCATCCCGTCTAGAACTGTGTATGTTCTTAGCAGCTTAGAACGTGATCAAAACATGAGACAGAATTAGCAGATAACATCAGGCTAATAGGTCCACTCATTAATATTCAGAGAACAGCAGTATGTTTACATTTTTCACTGTAAAATTACAGCACACAGTACAATGCTGCCTGTCTGTAAGAGCTTCCACTGCTTGTTGAGCTGTTTGACATTCTTGTCTCACATTCTAGCATCTTAATATCTGATCTGACTGATCAAACTGTGAGTCATGTTCAGAGATTCTAAAGCACCAACATTGTGGCCTTCTGTGCTATAAAAGTTCCTCATTCATTTCCTTTTCTAATACTGAGTTGTGTATGAGTCACAGAATACACAACTATATTTTAATTTCTTTTCAGTCTTTGCATTGCTAGGGATATACCTCACAATATAAACACAGACAGAAACACCATGACCTTCTCATATCTAAAATATCTTTGTATAATTCTTTTTCTTGGCAGATTTCCATTAAAAACGTCCTATAGATGCATAGGCATCATATACACTGGAAGACCGGGGACATGATGCCACCACTTTTTGTTGTTGCCCTTTCCGCTCCAATTTTTCAATAACCCACCGTACCCCCACTTTTTTCACTTGTGGAAGGCTTGTGTGGTTTGAACAGCAAATTTGTATTGAATTAACTGTAGTCTGTTTTTCACGTTTACTTCTAAAGGTCTGTTACACCCATGCAGTTCTGCTCTCACTTTTGGCTAAATGGTGCACTAATGGCGAGTAATATGTGAGGGCTGTATAAAGCAATTCTCAACATTTCTTGTTTTCCCCTGCATTCCATTTTTAAACAGTTCTTTTAAAGAGACATTTTAAATGCCCACATTAAAAAACGCTCATTCAGTGAAATTTGCCTTACTTGTTCCTTTTCGGCCCATAAAGCAGAATTGTTGCTAACTTACTGCGTAGTATGACATAAAAATGGTGTGTGTGTGCGGAGCTTCGGCAGTATTAGGGGCTGATGAATGTCATAAAGAAGGAAAATGTCACACTGTTTAATTGCTGTGGCAGTAGTAGAGCATTTTGTTGTCTCACCCTGCGTGTGTTAGGAAGACCAGTGATTAAGAACTAATTGCACTCATGCATCTTGGAAATGCGTCTTCTTTGATTGTAATTGCTTGCTTATTTCCTCTTAGACGTGTTATTATGTCATTAAACGGAGCTTGTTGCACCTATACATGCCTTCTAGTAATCAGTGCTGGCGCGAACATCCATCCAATGTGCCACCTACCGTGAACGGCTCGCAGCCGAGTTTCAGTGTCGTTTGTCTTTGTTTGTCTGCGGTGTGATGCGCAGCGGGGGAAACACCGTTTACATCAGAGCTCTTCCAGCGCAGGTAAAACCAGGCTGTGGAATAAAAGCTGTAGGATGAACTGTCATCTAGCCTTACACATTTCAAACAAGAGTGCAGCGACAAGTGGGCCCCCCCTAGATCTCACTCTTCCTGTATTCAGTGAATGTCTGCTGGGTTAGTGGCAACTAAACAAAGTTTAAACTGAGAAAAAAACATCAGTCTTACAAGACTTCTACACCTAGTGCCATAGAAGGAATCATCAATGCTGCAAGCTAACGTGGGTGATGCTAGCACTACAAGGAGTCCTCAGTCCAGAGGAGTGGCACCACGGTTTAAACTGTTTACACTCTCACTTGCTTAAATTTACCAGAAAATTGTAGTCGACTCGACCTCAACTTTATTGACTGATTAGTCGATCTGAAAAAATCAGAAGTCACTAATGCCCTAATCCATAAATATACACACACAGACATATACATGTGTACCCATTATATACTATATACAGGTGTATGGATGTACCTAGCCTTGCAGTCTGCTTATTTGGGACATTCGGTGACTTAAAGCGTGATAGGATGCCATTTTTGCAATAAGACAGTTTGTGAGATTTCATCCCTGCTTTCATCCCTGCTCTAGTATTTCACGGTCAACTAGAAGTGGTATTATTAGCAAGTGGAACTGTTTAGGAGCAATATCAACTCGGCCATGAAGCAGAAGCACATAAAGACCAGGGTCAGCAACTGCTTGTGCGTAGAAGTCACCAACGCTCTGCTGATTCCAGAGCTAAAGAGTTCCAAACCTCCACTGGAATTAATGTAAGCACAAAAACAGTGTTTGTGTGTGTGTGATAGATCTATAAAGTCTTCTGTATATACATTCACTGCTACAGTATTGATTCTTTCTTCAGTTTTTACAGCTCACAGTAAGTCATACTGTGTGCTAAACCACATCCACAGGTCGGCTCTACTTGAATAAAGAGCTGCATGTTTTTAAGTGGGTTGAGGTTTTGGGGATGTGTTTACAGAAATGCTTCGGGTAACTATTGATTTCAGTGCTTGGCTGCATTACCCTTATAGCCCAGAAGCTGAATTTAGACAGATGAGGGCTGATTGACTTTGTCTGGAGTAAGGGTTAAGGATGAATTTGATGTTGCCATTTTATTTACTTTCATTTCATTCATTCAGGCAAGTGTTTTACCCACTAGACCACTACCACCCTCCTTCCTCATTCACTACACTTAAAGAGTGCAAAATACATTTTAAATTGACTAAAGAAAGGCATTTTTTGCTCTTATCATGACTAGATTTATGGAACTGTTTCTCTTTATCCTTTCTCTAAAGCAAAAGTCCTTGCAAAGGTTCTTCCTCTGAAGATAAGCCCCGGTTTGACTAGGCTATTTCAGTGCGGGTCAATACTGTCCTGTTGTGTTTTCACACCTCAATTCATCTCCTCCTGATAGGTGTGTCTTAACTCGTCTGCCGTCTCTTTGTACAATGCAACAGTATTAATGAAACTGTTGACAGAGTCGTGCAGATCAATAGGTGTTATTGTTAGAAGAGGGAGGAGAGAGTCTCCTAAGAGAACTGAGAGCCTCAGTCAGAAATGGAGCTGAAACACTGCCATTGTGGCCTCAGCAGAGGTTCTGGCTTTCCTAAATGAGACGAGGGAAATGTACCTGTTGATCACTGTCTTGTAGATGCTGTTAGAGATCCTGAGCTCAAAAACCGGCCTCATAGTGCATTACACAAAAAGTAATAAGTGATGAATGATATTAAACTGTTTTTTTCTAGAAATTCTCTTTTTCCACTGGCAGTTTAACGTGTCTTAATCTTATCATGAGTCTTAATCTTACCTTCGTTTCTGAAAAAGTGACTTTATTGACTGAAATAAAGGTTTTTAGTAAGGACACAGAAAAACCTCTTGCCTGTTCCTAGAAGAGTATAGTTTAGATGACTTTCTGAACTGAAAAATGTAGAACAGTCACATTTGTCCATATTTGTGACAGAAGGTATCGTGTCATAACTTGATAAAACACAGTTTTGCCCTGAAAACAGTTTTAGAGAACAAAGCAAGGGAAAACAGACCATTGTCATTTGGGCCTGTTTCAAACTGAGAGAGGATTCAGTTCTCAGAGAACCAGTGAAGCAGCACAGTGTGCACAATCCACCACCCCAGCTCCCTTTAAACTCTCCATCACTCTCTCTCTCTCTCTCTCTGTCTTTGTCTCTCTCTCCTTCGGTCTCCCTCTCCTTCTGTCTCTCTCTCTCTCTCTCTCTCTCTCTCTCTCTCTCTCTCTCTCTCTCTCTCTCTCTCTCTCTCTCTCTCTCTCTCTGCACTCCCCTCCACAACAATAGCCATACCTTAAATTGTAAATCCTTCTTGAAATCTGTTGGCCTGCCATATTTTCAACCCATTCATTCTCGTAACATCCAGTGGTGTTTTGGTCTGGGTTATTTATAGCAGCCCCCCTCTAGTTCTCTCTTTCAGCAGTGTGTTGACAGGCATACTGAGGATAAATGTGTTTATTCCCACAGTCTACAGTCTGAACGGGCTGTAGGTTTGGTAGGTGTGGTCGATGGCAGTTGCTGTCTGATATTTGTCCTGTTTTCATTGCTAGGGTTGTGTCTAAGGTCATGGAGAAAGAGATTTTTGCTCTTTTATTTCCATGTTGAAGTTACTGAGGTGTTCACACAGCTGTAAGCTGTGACCTTTAATAGAAAGCAATCTTGTCCTGGAACAAATCGCCTTGAAAAGACTACATTGTGTGCTTACAGAGCAGGGGACTATAAATAAGTCTTTTGTGGTCTTTAATGGTCAGTTGAAGACCGTGTTATTTTCAGGCTGTACAGATACAGTGCCTTGAAAAAGTATTCACCCCCATGGGCGTCGTTAGGTCTATTTTGCGATGTCTGAAGCCCCCTCAAAATGATCCCAAGCCACCCTAAATATGTAGTTATTATTCTATATATTTATATTAAAAATACTATTTTTAAATTATATATCCAAACATTTTGTACAAGATATCACTGAGCACAGATACGCACTTTACAAATAGAAACAAGACTATGAATTGAAATGAAAAATAATAAGT
>JBBPDB010139071.1:0-15478 GCA_037974465.1 Brachypetersius altus
CTTCAAATATATATATATATATATATATATTTATATATATATATATATATTTTTTTTTTTTAAATGTGCACTAACTGTTCTGCTGACCTGAGGCATCTCATATTGTATCAACTGTATCATAAATTCACTCACATTCTCACCACAGTGAACACTTTTGTATTGTAGATTTCCGGAGCAAATAAATTGTGTTTGTTTCATGACATGTACATTCACAGTGTACAGCAATAGCACAACTATTTCAGCTTTGTTCACCTCTGAAGCAGCACTGAAGATATAAACTGGCCACAGGTTCAGTTTTTGACTATTAAACTTGTCGCCCACAATAAACCAGTAAACAATCGGTAAACCATTCTGTTTCTTGCCCATATGCAACAAAAATCTCAGCAAATTAATTGTTTGTTTGTTTTAAGGATACTAAAGAATTATTTCTAGATATTTTATATGCTTCACACATTTTATGAACTTATACCTATATATTTCATACACATACTATTAAATCATACCGAGGCGATGCTGGATGTAACTTTGACACATATTCTCTGCCTGAACGTCGTTGCAGGCTAAGTACACCCCTTCACGGTAACTGTATTCCTTAATGGCGGTAGTCACTTTCAGTGATCAATCATCTGTAGGAGTCCATACCTCAGTGGGTCAGAGCTGTTTAACAGCATGAAAGAGCCCTGATATTACGAGTGATTGGTGTAGAATGTGTGTAAGTAACATACCCAGCAGTAGGGAGATTATATATATAGGGAGGTTATATTTATCACTATGTACATTACTAAGATGTTTAATAGTCTATAATGCGCAATAATGTGCAATATTGCTCTTATCATTGTCATTATGTGCAATATCTTACTTTGTGCAACAGTCTTACCGGGTGCAGTATCATGTTTTCTAAATAGGTGCTATTTCATTATGTGCAATCCCTTGTTATCATTATGTGCAGTAGTCTTACCATGTGAACATCACTATTTGTGATTTTTACTTATATACTACTTCATATCTACCATGTGCAATAATATACTCCTAACCACTGCTTGTGCCAATAGGAATTCACTTCATTTGAATTTTTCTATAGTAAATATACCAAACATTTGTGTATATATCATAGTGTACTTCATATTGAAGTTTCTTTAATATATTTTTATTGGATTTATTTATCCTTTAAATGTTATATTGTACTTGTCTCTGTGTGTCTGTGCAGTCACAACAAAAGCAATTTCCTCTGGAATCAATAAAGGGATCAATTTTGATTCTAAATCTGAAAACTTTGAAAACCAGACATTACCAAGGAATAGATCTACAAATTTTCATTAGCCTAAGCAACAAACAGCACCTGACAGCTAATGCCAGACATTTTGAAATGCAAAGTTTTAAAGTATACAGCAAAGTGGCACACAAATGATGGGGCAGGTGTATTTTGTGCATATGTTTACTGATCAGAGTAAGCTTTAGTGGTTGTTTACCTGACACTTGATGTGGAACGCTTGATGCTTCTGGCTACTGTTGTAAAGAAGACACTCAAGGTTCTGATCAATACCTGCTTTCATGGATGAAATGTCTGGTTATCCCTAATACGTGTCTGCATCCCTAATAAGTTCTCTAGAATCAATGCTGTTGTTGCTTCGGTTCACGCTGTGTGATAAATCTGAGTCCTCAGTTTAATACAATGGTAATTTGTGCAGCCCTCATTTAAGCATTGTTTCTCAAAACTAAAGAAGTGATCAGCCAAAATCATTAAAAATGTCTAGACATAAGAGAAGCATTGGACACGGACTAGATTTAATATTAAAAAAAGCCCATCCCTAGCCAGGACCCCAGCAGCTGTCAGACTTTGGGGGAGATTTACTTACGCCTACTTTCATACATAGCCCTGGATTTGGAGTACAGGTCATAGGGGTCAGGTTTGCTGAAGTCAAAGACCTGGTAAGGTTCTGTAGTTGAGGGCCAGTGCAGGTAGGGGGCGTTGTGGGGGAGAGCAGGGGCAGAAAGACTGCTCTGGGGGTCCCAGTGGTCCAAAACCTGAAAATATAGTGTCAGAAAACATCAATACCCCACCTACAGGGACCAGTCTGGAAAATGCTTCCTGAAAATCCTTCATATGTGTGCCTATT
The DNA here is from genome assembly GCA_037974465.1 of Brachypetersius altus. Taxonomy (NCBI): domain Eukaryota; kingdom Metazoa; phylum Chordata; class Actinopteri; order Characiformes; family Alestidae; genus Brachypetersius; species Brachypetersius altus. The sequence goes on from JBBPDB010139071.1 coordinate 2,118, forward strand.
AATTTGCACAATTTCCCCCTTTTCCCCTTTATCAGTCAACAATGTCTGATGTCTAAGTTTCCTTCTTTGCTTCTAATGTAGCTAACAAGTACTGGAAGCTTATGTGCACCGATTAGTTGTAGATATTCTCCTTTGATATGTATAGTAATGTTTTGAAATCACTCTCTCAGCAATTAGTCTTTTTATTCTAACAATTGTGATTTTGCTGAGCTATAAGCAGTTTGGAATGCTAAAATGCTACTTGCTACCGGTACATAAGGGGGGTCAGCGATAATCTTCTACAATGAGTTCAACATTTGCATTAACAATACTTGCTATGTGTTTGTGCTGTTTTAAATAAACTGCTTCTGGGAAGACCTCTCTATTCAAATAAACAAAGAAAGAAAGATAGAAGGAGAAATATTTGAAGAAGAGCCGGGGAAATGAGGCAAAGCAAGAGAGAACAGCACACACAGAGCATTGTAAGCAGGTACGCGAGCCACAGAAGCCGGGTCTTCCACCGACTTTGCCTAATAACATTCGGAGCGCAGTGGAAGCCGAAGCAGGGGGAGGGAAGGAGGGATAATTAAAGGAGGCAGGAGGGAAGAAAGAACAGAGCGGAGATGAAAAAGATGCCAGGCCTTATCAGAGCGGGTCACTGCTAGTGTGTTAATATGACAGGGTGGTAAGGCGTGATTCAAAACGGCTCAGGGAAGGAGCAGATTAAAAAATGTCAGTGTGTCATCATGACTGCCTGACAACCACCACACACATGCACACAGACACAGACACCGCAAACACACACACTCACGCATGCACACAGACACAAACACACCGACACAGGGACCCACCCGCATGTGCAAAAACACAGGCGCGCGCGCACACACACACACACACACACACACACCTACCTACGCACACATCCACACACACACACATCCACACACTCGCATACAGACACACACAGCAAATGGGCTTGCAGTATTTACTCTTTAAGGGAGAGCTTTGAATAAATATATGGTTCTAGAGCCTATTGACCCATCTATGCTCTGTCCACAATCACTCTGAAAAGCCTGTACAAAGCCTGTGAAGATTGTAAATTGACAAAAATCCTGTCTAAGCCAACAAACTGAGTATGGAGCCCCAGTTTGTTATATAATGTTGACTTACATGCTGCAGTGCTGAGCGAGCTGGATTAGGTTATTGTAGCTGATTGAAACTAGGCAAGGGGCAAACATCAAATTTGTAAATATTAAAATAAATAAATTCAATTTAACACACTACAGAGTAAAATGACCTAACAGAATGGCCTTTCACACGCATGCAAAACAAGCTGGTTTAGTTTTGGAGTTAAACTGATACATTACAGGAATAAGAGTAAATGGGAAAGAGAAAAACTGAGATGTGTGCTACAGTTTCATATTAAGTTTAAGTCATATTAAAGTCATATTAAGTCATATTAAATTTGTATCTGTTTTTTTTGGATAACTATCAAAGATAACTACAAAAGAGTGTGAAACATTTGTAAATGAAGCATTTACAGGTCCACGAGGAGATTATAAAACATGTGGAGACTCATTCCCTTTAAGATGTACATTTAAATGTGATGTAGACATGATGGTTTACAGTCCTTATCCCCAGTAAGGATTTAGTATATACTTGGCATCTATGTATTTATATTTACTATTGCTTCAAGGTTTGAGCACACTTGCTGAAAACTCACAGTGCATAGTTCACATATCACTAGAACCTTTTCTTTCCAATATAAAAAACATGTTACAATGTGAAATATAACAAAAGAAATAGAAATGCAACGCTCCACTAGGCTGTGAAAGGCATCTAAATCCTACTCTCTGCTCACTTTACATGCCTTACTGCTCAGTTCTGTTTATTTTTGTTTTACTCTGATTAATTCTTTATGCCTTGAGGGTTCACATGAGAGGTCAGCTGCCCAACCTAAGTTCGACTGGTTCTCCCAAAAAACTGGGCTTCGGTGTTTGCTTTCTAATGACAGATTTTTTGAATGTCATAATTTCCACATACACACCTGCCCTGTGTGCCCGCTCTCTCTCTCTGCCTTTGGAATAGCTCCAGAGTGTGAGGAATGGTAGAATGAACCTCTCAGTGAAACAATGGATGATGATGGGATGTGTGGAAATGTCACAGTGGATTTTTACCCTGCTTGTTAAGTTCACCAGGATTGTGGTGAGCATTTCTCCAAGTACAGCAGCAGTGAGAAAACCACAGCAGGGCTAACAGCTGATCAGAGGAAAGTGGATGTGGTTCTCTGACAGGTAGGCTATATGAACAAAAGTATTGGGACACCGGAACATTACACCAACAGGGACTTTAAAGAGTTTTATGCGAAACTCACTTTAGTTACAATAGGTCTATGTGCTATACAAAACATGTTAATGTGTTCATGAAGTTGCACAAAATCTCCAGCTTTATTCTTCAGTTTCAGGCCCTTCGTCTGTCGAGACCCCAACCACTAGATTAGTTGAAGGTCCTCCATTTTGTCTGCTAGTTTTACGGGCACAGATAAGCCGAGCGCTGTGGCTACAGGCAAAGGCACGTCACACATGAAGTGTTGTGTTGTTGCTGCAAAGAACAGCACAAATCCCTACACTTTCTCCCAGACAAAGAAAACCAAAGAACTGCGTGGCTTCATTTAATTCTCGATGGCCATGTCCAAGGAAAAAAATCAGAATGAGGAGCTATCTTCAGCATCATGGATAATCTGTGTCTACTGTCCGTGACAAGTCAGCAGATGAGGGAGATGTAAGTACTTTCAAATAATGACTTTTGTGTTTCTACCACAGTTAAGTATGAACTAACTTGTTTGTTTTGGATGGGATGGGTGGGGCGTGGCCAGCAACAGCTCATTTGCACTAAAGGAACAGAGCCCTGAAACGTTTCCTTTTGAAAGGGCCTGAAACGGTGAAGAATAAAGCTAGTGATATCTCTTTATGTGAGAGTGATTTTGTGCGAAGAACTTCATGAACATATTTTGTATAGCACACAGACCTATTACAACTTGGTTTTTTTAAGTGAGTTTTACATAATATGTCCCCTATGTAAGGTTTGGGTTTCAGATACAGCACTACCAGTCAGGCTAGGTTGGGTCTCAAAGCCAGTTTAGGTTTCAGTCTCTTATCCACACAGACATCTAGCTCATATTCATGTCTGTTAAGTGTTTCATATTAGTGCAAATGACCCAGAAACCTGAAACGGCCTGCATGTGTACATCCTAATCAATGCAGCATGAACAACAATGGCAACAAATTAAAAAACTAGCAGGACAAGTCTTTAGCCAGTGGTCATTAATATTCAGATTTCAACTGTTCATTAGGGGAGTAAAAGGGTCACTACTGCCACACTGTGCATGACAGTGTATGTACACTGGGGAAATTTTATAGAAATTCCAATCTGACCATTCTCATTAAGGTTTCATGGCCACTAATTGAATATCCACTGAATATTCATCCTAGAAGTGCATGTCAAAATTATGCATCTTTAGTGGATAATTTAAAGGTCCCATGACATGAAAATTTCCCTTTATGAGATTTTTTTTAAACATTAATACGAGTTCCCCTAACCTGCCTATGGTCCTGCAGTGGCTAGAAATTGTGATATGTGTAAAGAGTGCTTTATCATCCTGCTCTGCCATTGACAGAACGACAGCTCAGATGGCCCGATCTGGAATTTGCCATCATATACACCCCCCACTAAAAAAATAACTCCACTGACTGTCAGTGCTATGTGTGAGAGACCACCTGTAGACACATCATGGCCTGCAAATGAGTGAAGCATGGCAGTTGCTTGGTGCTTAGATCAGTTCCAACTCTCCTTGGCTCAGCTATAAACCTCGGACAAGCAAGTCAAATTAACGCTTTAGAATTTTGTTGCGTTGCTGTATATGGTTACCTAGCTTTTTACCCTTACAATGTGGCTGTAACATTAGCTCTGCAGCTAACAGCTAACAGCCCAGTTAGCAGGCTACTGTCGCAAATGTAAATGTAGATAGCATCAGGCAGTGTGTGAGTGGTATGTGAATGTGATGTGTGTCTTGCGCTTTTAGTGCGCGATTTTAGGGCGTAGTGCGCTCACACTGAAACCAAGCTGAAAGTACCCGGATGCTGCACAGAAATCGGCTAGAAAACATGGTGCAGAACGATGGACACTATGCTCACTAAACGGGTGCCATTTTGACCACGTAGCAGAGGGGGCGGGACTTTTAACTTATTTTCAAGTTGGATAGTAACAGTGAAATACAAGCCCAAGCAGAGGCAGCTGGTTCGTATAAATGTAAATAACGTTAATAAAATTATTGTACTGATGTACACTGTGGTAAAACCGGCAGATATTTTGTTGGGTTGGAGAATCGCGAACAAATGTTAGTCCGTCACTTCCGCTAAGTGCAAAACGTTACTGTTCTGTTTAGGACTGCACTGACCCACAGCACATCAGTGCGTACTACTGAAGGCAGTGCGCAGTGTGCACTACGCACTAAATCTCCGTGCACTGACGCTAGGGCGCGATTTCGGACACACTGATTAACTTGAGTGTTGTACTTCTTGTGTTGTTATTTGGACAAACCTGCTGTTGTTAGTGTTATGGCGCGCCCAATATCTCCTCACTGAAATGACTATGAGTGAGCACCTCTGCAAACCAGGCTGATCAGATGAGGATGGGTAAAATTTGAGCCACTGATCTCAACTGCTTGGCTATCAAGGAAATGTCCAGAATCTCACTACAGACAAATACAACTGTCTTTTATCAACTCTGTGACAGCAGTAGCCATTGCTATACACATTAGCGCATGGTAGTGTGGCTGCAAGCTGGCCCCTCCCAGACACTCTTCCTTGCTCTGCCTGTACCCCTCATTTTCTTTTAAAGCTACAGACACAGAAACGGCATGTCCTTGGTAAACCTCACTGTGGGACTGACTGGCTCTAAGTGGCTGTAATTCTGCACCAAAGCTAAATTTCTGAGACTTCAGATACAGTATTAGGGGACCACTAAGCCCTATATATAAGCATAAAAAAACAGCATGTCATGGGACCTTTAACTTGCACTGTACAAAAGTAAACTCCTACTAAAACTTTAAAAAACAAACAAGAAAATCTTTCATTCTGTGAAACAAACCTGAAACACTACATATAAATCTGAATAGGAAATTATCAGATTTGTATATCCACACAAGTCAAGAGGCACATTAACACTGAGTACTTTACTGCTCAGTTCCGACATTTTGCTCAGTTCCGATCTGTTTGCCATGATGGTTAACATTCAGGGGTAAAAGTGACCTGAAATAACCCACATATCCTAATCAGTAAGGGTAGATGAATGATCCACCTGCACCATGAAGCACAGCAAATAAATGAACTGGCAGCACATACTTGCACCGCTCTGCTGATTACAGGGAGAGGGTGAAAAAGGCCAGATGATTTAATGGTTCTGCTGTGTTTACTAGCAGGAATTAGCCATCTATGCTGCAAACATCATGCTTCTATTCTGCAAACATCATGATGTGACATTCATGTGCAGTATGCAAACATGTAAATTCTAATCTGACCATGCTCATTAAGAATGCATGATCATGAATCAGATACATATCTGATCTGTCTGATCATCTGAAAATATGAAAAGATCACAGAAAGTCACAAAGTAAAAAAAAATCAGATTTTGTTCTACAGCCTTGTAAAGTGAACACAACACTAGAACTGCCACATCAAGTTTCAGCAAGACACGCGCTCACACTCACATAATTATGATTAAGCAATTCATGAGGTTTAAAGCATGGTCACATTAATCCCAGCTTTAAGCATGTGTGCTCAAATCTTTGACACATATGTATGTATGCAAAGTAATGTTGACTTCCATGGCATAATGGGAGCCAAGCATAGGCAGTTTTTAATCCATAGCCAACAGGTATTCATTCCAAATATTAATCTGCTATAATAGGAGTATGAGACTCTCCCATGTCATTTTCTTTGGCGGCGGGAAATAGGCTGTTTTCATATCCATCAGTAAATTATCTTTCATATATTACACTGAATATTAAAACTTTGCTTAAAATGAGTCTCTGGGCCTTTATATAATATTCTTTAACAACTTTTGCATGCTCTCTATGATTAAAAAATGTTAAAAAGTTTCAGCTATTGCTTTGGGCGGGGGGAGGGCTCCTGAGGAAATTGATCTCCAATTACACCTTAGCAAAGAACTGATTGATATGAAAAGGGAAGGCTAGAGGAACTAAGCAGGGGTAATGAAGCTAGGGGAAGGAGAAATGGATAGGATGGACAATTTCAGATGGGTCTACTATAACCAACAATGAAGGTCTGACTGAGAGACAGTGAGGAGAACCGAGCTCACAGCTCAAAGCAGAGCTTTGCAAAACCTGCCTATTCAGAGGCAGTGGAGTCAGTCAGGTTCTACCATCCATGAGGCAAAGAGGGAACCAAGAGGGTTTGACAGTTTTATGTCAATGGAAATGGGTGGAAAAGGTAAATTATGCTGATTTTTATAAACTTTTTCATTTTTTGATGAAGGACTTGCCTTGTAAAATACATATCTTGGGAAGTACTTATACACTATTAATGAATCTGCTATCATATGAGTATGAGACTCTCCCAGGGTCAGGGTAATAAGCTGTTTACACATCCATCTGTAAATTATCTTCCATATATTAAGCTGGACAAAGGTGCCAAGTGGTTCTTTAAAGGAACATTCCATTGTTTTCCAGCTGAATCTCAGCCACATCTGTAGCATGTGGTTGACAGCCATGAACAATCATTTGGACACACTTCCCATTTGAGTAGAAAACCTGTTGACTCTAAACATATTAGAAGTCATTGGGCTATGTATTGTGAGTCAGTTAACTGTTTCATCTATAAGTGTATCCAATTTTCCCCCCACAATTTTTTTCACTTTTTTTCACCCAATGATTATCATGTGAAAATAATGATTTTTTTTCAAGGATTTTCACTTAAAGAAAGTAATTATTTTGAGCTATTGTTCTGAGAAAATAAGTCATTTGAAATTCATACTTCTCAAACGCCGAGAAAATAATCTGCATTTTCAGAGGTCAGACATTGTCAAAATTTGACGTAATATCACTGGAAATTTGTAAAAACCGCAGGCAACATTTTTTTTCATATGGTAGTGATGGTCTTCCATTGTGCTGGACATGAATCTTATAAAAACAACAATGGCAGCTAGTGTTAATGGCCATAAAACAAGCTTTTCACAAGCTGGAGAAAAGTATGTTAAACAGCACATTAAACAGCATAATCAAGTTAGATTTATCATCCTTAGTGAACTGGAGTAAGTGGTTCATTATAACGATCTCTTTATAGTGTTTTGCACTTTGAGAGGGAAACTCCCATAAAGGCATATGCAACGAAATGAACAGCACTTGATCTTATTATGGACACTAAAGGGCCTTTGATACAGGAATCCCCCAGAGTCGCGGATTCAGTCACACACATTTGTTTTGAGAACCGAACTCATAGTTTTACACGTAAATCCCCACAATAACGCAGAAACTGCAAACATCCTTTTTTGTGGCAATAAATATATTTTTTCTGGATGTTTTCACACAAGGGGACTAGTTCACCTTGCCCGTGAAAGCACTCAGACACAGTTCACTGTTCGGTAGATCTCCAGGAGACCTTTCTAATGAGCCCTCATTTGTATTTTTAGCCTGAGTAGATTTTTAGCCTGAGTAGATCAGGTTTTATCCCCCCAAAAACCGCTCACCTCGCTGCGGTGTCCCAATACTTTTGTCCCGCATATCTCAGCAGGAAATTTTAATTCGAATATGGGTTATTAAACTGAGATTAAAACGACATTAAAGTGCTCTGGGAGCATATTTGGGGGTTTACACTATAAACATTTTAAGGCATTTTTGTTGTGTTTTGTCTTTTCACTATACATGGGGGATTACTGTACAGTAAATGGAAACAGGTTTGCTATGGTGAGAAATGATAGGAAAGGAAAGGCACAAGGGTATTCCTTTAAAGAACCATCCACTGAAAGTTTTACAAGAAAAAAAAATATTCTATGGCATCAGTTAATATTGTTTTAATATAAATAAACCTAAAATATTTACATATTATGTCCAGTTTTGGGTACTTTACCAGTATGAATTATGTGTGAAAAGTCCAGGTACATTTGTAATATAAACTTATAATATAGTATATAGCATGTTTAGGTACGGTTAGTTAGGGTTAGTAAATACTGTTCATAGATATAGCACTACAGGAAGGTCCCATCAAGTTTTACATTCAAGAATATAGAATAAGGAAGTAACGTATGCCATCAAAGTGTGACACCTATTGAATGTTTTAACTGCTGAATCAGCTCATTTTCTGCAATAATGCTATATCTGTCATGAACAGCAGTCAATGTGTTTTTTGAAGCAGGCACTGCAGCTGGTGTGTAATTGTGTTAATAACTTTGTAATACATAATGGATTAAGCTTTGCAGGCATGGATCAGCCTATACATCCATGGTTAGTCAGCTGGTGAATTAACAGGTTAACATTAGTGAATAAGGAGAACTTATAATTTGGTCTTATAATGATTAACTTATAATGATTCATTTTACCTGCTTAGGGCTCTTCCAAGGTGAAAAGTGACCTGCAATGGTAAGAAAACAAAAGTGTTTAGCCTGTATAATGTCTATGAAAAAAGGAAAATAGGTATTCCATACAGTGTAATGGGAGGAAAGTGGAAGCAAGTAAAATTGTTGCAAACAAAGAAAATGACGTTGGTGCCAGTGGGAACAACCTGAATCAAACTGTTTGTGTGGAAGAGAATGGAATCACTTTCTAGTTCAGAAAATTATGATTTTAGGTAGAAGAACCCTAGCGCTCCATGAAATGTTAGTGTTTCTAACATTCTAACATTCTTTATAAAACACCACCACTGCCCTACAAACACCGCCCTCTCCACCAAACACCATTACTGTCCACCAGACACCAACATTCTCCACCAAACACAATCATTCTTCTCCCAACACCATCAGTCCCACATAAGACACATCATTCTCCAACTAACACCGCAATTCCGCAACCAAACATTCTCCTATAGTCAGTACATGCTAAAATTTCACACTGCTCACTTAAAGATAAAAGAATGGACAGCATACAATTTAGATACACTTCAACACCATATGAAAAACATGTTTGCAGCCTGAAACAGTAACAAAATAAATAAATAACAGAATCAGTAGATGGAATAAGGGACACTGCCCTTCAAAATAGTACTTGTACACTCTAGTAGGTGTATCGGATCACCTTATCCATTGCACTTTACAATAATTGGCTTCCACCTGTGATCAACTTATTTTTTTTATTAGTTCACCATAAAAAAGGTATTCCTGGAGCATTGCAGTGCTTGGTAGTGCAACTGAAAGCAATCAATCAAGCACAAAAAAAATCAAAGGCCTTATCAATTCCAAGAAGCACAGTCTAAAATTAAGCAGAGGAAAGTGTTTGGTACTGGATCAGGCCGTTCATCCATACTAGCTGGAAGCGTGAGGAGGTCAGAGGCTACCCAAAGGCCTTTGGAAGTTACAGCAATTTGTGTCAAAGAGTGGTCAAATCTCACAAGTGCTCTACAAATGTCGCTTGTATGGGAGGATCACAAGAAAAAAGATTCTGAGGCCAAGTGGGAAAACATTTTATGGTCAAATGAGACCAAAATCAAACTATCTGACCTAAACACCGAACAGTATAATTGGCAGAGAGCCAATAGAGCTCACTATCCAAAGAGCATTCCTACAGTAAGGCATGGAGGTGTTTGTCTTGTGGGGGTGTTTCTCTGCAGCAGGTTCTGGGGAAAATCTGCTGCCCCCTGCCAGCAAGTTGTCAATGGAAAGAAAGTTCCCCTTCCAACAAGACAATGCCACACAGCTAAATTAACCTCACAGAGTCTGAAGGAGAAAAAGGGGAATGTCCTTGAATGGCCTAAAATAAACCCTATTGAAAATCTTTGAAATGACAACAGTCATCTTCCAATTTGTGTGAGCTTGAACAGTTCTATGTGTGGGCAAATATTACGCATGTCTAGATGTACAAAGTTGGTAGAGAAGTATCCCAACAGACTCAAGGCAGTAATTAAAGCAAAAGGTGTTTCCACAAAGTACTGACACAGGAGGGTGTCTTTTATCCATTTTTTTTCTAAATGGTTGCTTTTATATCTTTCACAGTTTTAGAAAAAACAGCTGGATGTTTTGAAGGTGTCTTCATTTCAGACTGCAAAACAAACAAATGTGATTATTTTGAAGATTTTGGTGATTCTTTTCTACACCCACTGTGTATCACTTAAATGATCTGAATAATAAGCTGCACTCTGAGTTCTAATGGCAATATTTCTTCTCTCGGGGGCACTTTCACATGTCTTTGTAAATGTATACAAGCTGAAGGTAACCATTGAAAGGACATTAAAATCCAATAAACGGAGTGGCTCGTAAAAGCGCTACGAGCACATAATCACATTTCTCATTCAGAAAGAGGCTTTACTGCAGCAGCCACAGAGCGGCTAAGCTGAAGGAGAAGCTTCTGAAGTGTAATCACAAAACACACAGAGACACAAACACTGAAGAGCACTTCGCCTGTGCTAAAAGCTAAACAATACCAGCTAACATCAAATGAAGGAATTCATGAATATGTGCCTCCGATCTGTTTCAGAATTTGGCCTTGAAACTCTCTCTCTTTCTTGCAGCATCCTGTCTTCCTGCTTCTTCCTCTCTGTCTTTCATGTCTTGCCACAGTCGCCCTCCAGGAGTCAACAGGGCTATGCAAATCAAATAGATGGAATTAGCGAATGCTTGAGCGAATCACACGCACACACATATACAAACACACACACAAACAAATGCGCACACGCACATACGCACACATACACATTCTCTCACTTGTCCTTTCTACTTTCATAGTGTGAAAATGCATCAGCTTGAAGGTTGTGGTTGAACTACACTGATCTGTAAGAGCCCCCGGTAGCCTCACTGAGTGATTCTGGAACAGTAGAATACGTTATTATCTATAACAATAATATTCAATAAAGCGTGAGCTCATTGATTTGACCAAAAAAGAAAGAAATCTCAAGCTTTTTTCAAATTAGGTCTGTCAGGATCATAATATCGTAGCTTAACAATTAATTACCATAGAAATGATTGCAATTAATCATTAATTGTTTGTTATGAGAAGCCTAAGGTGGTCAAATAGGCTGATTATCTAATTTACACATTTGGACCTTAAGGACCATGTTGTACCTTTGAGATATTTAAATAGGTTGTACCATGGGGGCCTAAAACATTCCTTTTTCTGATAGTGTGTAAAAAAAATCCTTCAGCCTGAAAGTGACTCTAGATCGTGATAAAAAATCCAATTGAATCAAATTGATTTACATAAAAATGCTGAGATTTTATGGTGCACTGAACTATTTAGTAAAGAATCAAAATTAAATCAAATCACTGCATTAAAAATTTACACTCGTTTTTCATACACGGGGGAAACCAAAACACACAAAGGACTAAATCAGGAACCAATGGGAACAGACAATAACTTGTCATTGTTTACAACCGGACAGCTGTAAACAATGACACCAAACCAAAATCCGGTGTTCACACACAATGATCTCTTTTCTAGAAGTGTTTCAAATCAGCATTTCCTTCACTAAGAACAGACAGGAAGATATGAATGCATGTTTAAGTGTATCTCAGGAACGTCTACAACACACATGAGACAAAACCAAATTGAAGCCTCTGAGGTCTAGACTTGTATTTCTCTACATTCACGTACTTTGTTTTATCCACATAAATGTTCGTTTTACATTTTGCATCATCTGGTTCATGATTTCACTCCTGACTGAGACAAAATGAACACAGATAATTGTTTAGATTTGACTGATATTTCCAACCAGTGTTACTGTTTAAAAATAAACCATATTTCTCATTAACGCTTATCCAGGTGGATGTAGTCCTACACGTAGTCCTACTCCTACATTTATTAAGTATTTGTCTATTTGATTTGGCATTTATTTACATGAAAAATTGTGGATATTGCCCACTGATACCTGAGAGGCTTTGACTAGGGTTTAATGGTAAAACCAGGTGAAGTCGGACCATCTCCAGGGCTTGGGGGTGCTGCTGCTCATCGGTGTTGAGCACCGAGTACTTCCCAGGAGTGGCCTAAACAGAGGCAAACCACAAACTGGCCACACGGTGTAGGCTCATTGATTTGCAAAGGCAATAAAGTCAGTGCTGACTGATCTGAACTGACAGGGGGCAACATTGACAGAAGTCATAGGAATTTCTAAGGCTGGTTACAGGAAGAATGTGTCACAACACACTGTACATCACACTCTGCTGACTGTGGGGCACATGGTCACATACTGGCCAGAGTGTCCATGATAACACCTGTCATCATCAAAAGCGCCTACAGACTCTTGAGCAAGGAACCGTCCCCACACACTGCTCCTCAAGCTGTCCACTGCCTCCCTTGGTTAAACGCAGAGAAACTATGGTGCTGTGCTGTGCTGTTTGTAAAGCGAGCAATGCCAAAATTTCTAGTGGGGGTGCATCCACAAAGACATTCTCAACATCGGGATTAACCCTCCCGATGGTCCAAGGCCTTTCTGGCACTTTCAGGCAAGTTGCTACCCCTTTACATTATTAAGAATTTAATCTAACTAAAAACATCTACGCCAAAGTGACAAATATTGTTATATTCTGGAAAGCCTCAGCTATAATAATATGTGAGTAAAGTGAGTGTTAAGGAATTAGGGTTTTTTACATATTGCGTAAACATGACATGTCAAATAACTATTTTCAGAGGTCGAAAAAAAACACCCTACATATGTCTAAGCAAGATGTTTGAAGTTTGAACCTTGTAAACATATAGCTTCATATGCTAACCGAAAAAGAACCACAAACAGCTAGTAAAACAGATATTAGTCTACTTACCCAAGAGAAGCTCAAACTGCCTCTGTTCATGCTTGCTGTCCTCACCAAATAAATTTGTGTGTCTGTCACTCTCTCCAAAGTCAGTTTTCTAGTGTGTGGAACAAGCCTGTTTGTTTACAGCATGAAATGGGGCGTGTTCTCACCGCCCCCCACTGCACAATGAGCCAGATTGCTGCTGTTCATGTATTCCGATTGCTGTTTTACATATGAATCAATGAGGGGCACGGCTACGGCGTGTAGCGGGAGAGTAAACCAAAAGCTTCCCTTTAACCTGTTTACAGAGCGCCATCAATATATTTGAAAAGAAGAGGGTTCAAGCTTTCTAATGGTGTTGGGTTACACATTATTTGCTTAGTTTAAAAAACAAAAAAACATTTAGTGACATCAGAGGGGCCTTAATTCACCAT
>JBBPDB010139086.1:0-15477 GCA_037974465.1 Brachypetersius altus
TCCAGGCCTTAGTCCAATAGCGACCCCACGTGGGTCCATGAGGAACTGTCACCACATAGTCAGGTAGTAATGTGACAAACAATAAGAATATTAGGCTAGAAATAAGATTGTACATCTTAGTTAGATCAGGAGTTTTTGCAGTGTATAATATTCTTGTCCCCTATGTGTGGAGTGTCTCTGTCCTTTGTCTTCTTCCTCTTAGGTTGGAGCATGCTATGATCATGAGCTTGCTGTGGAGTGTTAAAACTATATTTTCCCTCTGTTCTCCTGAGAGACAGAGTGTATTTTGTACTGCTATTTTTGCTTGTTTTCTGTGGGCAAACACGTGTAGGTTGAGGGGGTGAAAAGTCTAGTCCAGGGCGGAGCTCGTAAACGCAATAAATGGACTGTGCATAATTTACCAATGTGGTCCGCGTCTTAGTTCATGGTTGCGACCCCCCCAGAGATCCTTAGGGGTAGAAAAATTAAGAGTACGCTTACACATGGTCTGGGGTTGTGAGGCCGGTTGGATGTACTGCCAAATTCTCTGAAATGCCTTTGGAGACGGTAAATGGTAGAGAAATGAACGCTAATTTCATGGGCAACAGCTCTGTTAGACATTCCTGCAGTCAGCATGCCAACTGCATGCTCCCTCAAAAGTTGTGACATCTGTGGAATTGTCCTGTGAGATCAAACTGCACGTTTCAGAATGGCGTTTTATTGTGGGCAGTCTAAGGCAAACCTGTGCAATATTCCTGCTGTCTAATCCGCACCTTGATATGCCACACCTGTGAGGTGGGATTGATTATCTCAGCATAGGAGATACTCGGCACAGTGGTCACTAATACAGATTTGGAAAGATTTGTGAACAATATTTGAGAGTAATTGGTCTTTTGTGTATGTAGAAAATGTTTTAGATATTTGAGTTGAATATTGAATATTTTGTTGAGTATATTTGTGTCCTAGCATGCTATTTGTAGCCTAGCTTGCATGCTGTAAGGGTTCAATAAGTAGGAAGCACTAGCAGTAGTCAAGTCTGTGTGGGCCAGCTGTGATTGTGATAATCATACACTAAATTTGATTTACTGGTTGACTGAGAAACCAAAGAAATTGAAAAGCAACAGTTTTTCTTTATTTTTTAATAAATGTGACAGTTTATTTACTTTGTCTTCTTTCCAATTTTGTTTGATGATCTGAAACTAAGTATGAAATATATGAAAAAGTAAAAGAAAGTCTGGAAGTAAAACAATGGTAAATTTTGCAACATGTTGCTTTTATTAGTTCAAGGCTTTGTATTTTGTTCTGTGTTTCTGTGGCTGGTTCTTGTTTTTCAGATGAAGCCTTTGGAGCGATTTACATAGTGGCAGATCATTTGGATCTTCAACCTCTTCAACTTCTCATTTTAAATCAAATTAATGAATAACTAAAAAAAGTTCAGATAAAAAGAGGGGCTTATACTATCAAGACACCGAGCTTCACATTCTGCTTGCTGGACATGACAGGTTACGATGCTGGACACTACAGGGTCAAAATAATAATAATTAGTTCAAGTTTATTTATATAGGACATTGTCATACAGAGGTCATTCAATGTGCTTTGCAGAGAGAAAATAAATGAAGAATGAAAGAATATAAAATATAATCAAATAGAATGGGAGGGATAAAGGAAGAAAAGGAAAACATAAAAGCAAATTGAAAGTGCAATAAATGTGCAAATATTTAAAAGGCAGAGGAGAAATGTACAGTCTTTAGCAACTTTTTATAGCTGGCTACAGTCGGTGCAGATCTGATACTGATGGGCAGTTTGTTCCAGCAGCGAACGGCATAGTGACTAAACGCAGCAGCATTTTGAATGAGCTGGCACTTTAAAGGACTTTTTAGGAATCCTTGTGAGGAGAGCCTTGCAATATTCAACTCTACAGGAAATGAAAGGATAGATCAGTTCCTCTAAGTCTTGTTTAGACACAAAGTCTCTAACTTTTGAGGTGCCAGAATACTGACTTTGTGACAGCTTTGATGTGATCATCAAAACTAAGGTCTCATATCCAGAATCACATCAAGGTATTTTACATGGGTTGGTTTCTAAACTACGTTTTGTCTTTATTTAATTGAATAAAGTTTTGATGCATCCAGCTTTCTCTAGGCACTGAAACAACAAAACTATCACTTAGCTAGGTAGGTCTGAATGTCATCTGCATAGTTATGATAGGAACACTGTTCTCTTTAAGATTTTGACCCAAAGGAAGCATGTACAGGTTGAACAGGACAGGTTTAAGATTAAGCATCTTAAGCTTAATAATGCAGAATGCTAAAATTGTTCATATTGATGTTTACACTTGGAAGATGTCAAATGTAACACACACACATTTAAATGCAAAGGTATCAAAACCCTACAAGAAAACTGCCATCTAACAGTGTATTGCTTTATTCAGATTTAGAAATACACTGATGCCATCATTCATGCAACATTTGTTTCTCACCTGAAGAACTGATATAAAGATTCTTCTTTTTCACTACGAAAAGACATCCTGACATCAGTATCAGCCGTGTTGCACTGCTTTGAGTCTGTGGCTGTACATTTTGACAAACCTGTGCCGTATCTGAGTCATTTTTAATCCATAGATGATCGGGTTTAGGAGAGGAGGTACAATGAGAAACTCCATTCCCAAGATGTTGCGCAGAACTTGAAACTCCAGACCTATGCCATAACGAGCACATAATACATCAGTTAATAGAGAAAAACTGAAGTTTGTGAGGGTAATTAAATGAGGAAGGCAAGTCTGCATGAACTTAGTCTTCTCTGTCTTAGAATGCAAAGCAGCCCCGACAATGCGAATATATGAAATAATGATGAACACTGCATGGGAAAGATGGTAAAATAGTAGAATATATGCAAATACATTGTTTACTGTCACATCTGTACATGAAAGCTTGACAACATCCCAGTTAAAACAATAAGTCCTTTCAATGTTGTTACCACATAAGGGTAGCTGGGCTGTCAGTGCAATTGCAACAGATATTTCAAATAAGGTGCAGAACCAAATTAAAACCAGCAACTTCGCCACCTTCTGACGAGTCATAATACAGTGATATTCCAAAGGCTTACAAATAGCTACATATCTGTCATATGCCATGACTGTTAGACATGTAAATTCACCGAAAATATAGCAGTAAATTGCATATATTTGCACCAGACACCATGTGTATGAGATTATATGAGAGTCTGTAAAAAGATCAGCAAGAATCTTTGGATAGAAAGCAGAAGCACCAATTATGCCATTCACATACAAATTGCATATAAACACATACATGGGCTCGTGCAGTGTTTTATCCAGAATGATTGTGATTATTAATGTCAGATTCGCAAACAGAGTTACAGCATAAAGAACAAGACCAAAAGCAAAGTAAATGTATTTGTTTGTTTTTGTGTCATTCAGCCCATGAAGCACAAACATGAACTCTTTAGTGAAATTGTCCATTTTTTAAAAAAAAAATGTTGTCAAACTTTAAAAGTCTTCAAAGAAACATTCTCCTGATCTAAACTTTTTATGCCTCACTTCAAATGTTTACAGCCAAAACATAGCAACTGACTGCACATTGTAAGTGGTGCTGCCTCTCCTAGACAGCCACTCTCTGTGCCTGGTACTCTGTTTATATACAGATTTGTGGTTGATGTGTTGTTTACAAATGATGAAGTGGGAAAACAGGTCACCACATGAATTCACCAAGGGTAGTGATAGTGCATCTCCCAAGAGCTTGTGTAAATCTGATCAGCCTTTAAAAATCTTAAAGGACTCATTGAGTCTCCAAATGCACATATTGTTTTTCACAAAATGTGTGAATATCAAGCTCAGTGAATTGAAACTCCAATAAATTGTTTTTGTTATTTAAAATAAATAGAGAGGAGACACGTCACCACATGAATTCACCAAAGGTATTGATACTGTTTCTGTCAAGAGCTTGTGTATATCTGATTTTTTTAGTACAACATCATCGTTTAAAAAACTTAAATTTTGACTTATTTGGACTGTATGTTTAGGGCCATCACCTTGGTGAAATGTCCATCTATTCCCCTTTCTTGGCTGATTAGATTGAATTCTCGTTAAATATCTAATGCACCATTTACATACGCAAGTCAGGTGATCACAACAAGGAAAATGAAGCGATCACCAGAAGGCTATTTAAGGTTTGGCCAGACAGGTAAACAATGCTCAGTCATGGAGTCAACCAGCTCTATGCTATTCCATCATCACCAGTCAAAATTTTGAGTACGCTGTGGGTTGTTTAGAACATGGGTTACTGGTGGGTTTTGTGAGTAGAGTTACTAGTACACCTTGGGTCAAAAACTGCCCATGGACACTGCTTATACTGACTCAGGAGCAGCAGGAAACTTTGTCAACCATTCATTTTAAACCCCGCTGGGGGTGACTCTTGAGATGTATCCCCAGCCTATCATCATCACCTCCATGGACGGTTGTCCCACCTCTGGTCGTATCACCCACCCCTTCTTGTGCACATTTGCAACCTCCATGAATCCATCACCTTCTTCATCACCACTCTCATCACTTCACCCCTCAGTTATCCTTGGCTGGTGAAACATCTCCTGGAATACTCCCCCACATTTTTCAATTGTAGTCTTCCTCCCAAGCTACCGGTCTTCAACTCCAGATTGGGGACAGCCTTATAGAAACTAACCTCAATGCTGTTTCACCTTGTTGTTGCAACCTAGTGGAGGTGTTCAGCAAAGCAGTCAAACTCCCTCCTCACTGTGACTGTTACATGAGGATTGACCTCCTCCACACCCCGCCCCCCGGACCACATTTCTCATTTATTCAAAGACAAAAGAAGATCATATGCATCATATAAAAGCGATAATTAAGAGGTTGCTCGCCCATTGACTGTTCTGTACGTTTCCACCAGGTATTGTCATCTCGCCCCGGGGTGTGGCTATGGACCCCAAGAAACTAAAAGCTTTGTCGTTTTGGCTCCTACTCACAAGCCTCAAGCAACTGCAAAGGTTTCTTAGTTTTGCCAACTTCTACTGACAATGAATCTGTGGCTTCATCTCGGTCGCATCGCTGTTAACCACTCTAATGAAACCAGCCAATCCTCCATTCCAAATCAGAGTCTTCCACGTGACAACCCCACCGTGTTTGTTGTGTTTTTTCTCTCTCCTCTGTTCCAGGTTCCCTGATTTATGCCGGATTGCATAATGTCAATCTCCCTGCTCCATCCACCCAGCCCAGTCTCACGAGTTTTCATGCAGCCATCATGAAATACACCACGCTTCACTTTTCCGTGCTAATTCCTCCTTCGAACAGTCCAGCTTCCCTCTCTGCTTCTGCCCCAGCAACTGTCTGGTAAAGCCAAAGGGGTTGGCAGTGAAAGAAGCTCTTTTCCTGGACCTTTCGTCAGTCTTTTCCTCAAGCCAGCTTGCCAAGCTGGCAAGGGAGGGTGCTGCTCCTCACTGGTCTCCTTGTGCTGCTTCTTGGTTGGTGCCTCAAGGAGGCTCTGAACTCTGTGGGGTGCTTCCTGGCTCGGCTCCTCCTGCATCTCATCAGATGTGGCTTCTGTGCGCTGTGATATTCATGTTCTTCAAACACTTCATCCTGGCTTGGTGGAGCTTGTGGCCATGGCTGTTTTTGTAGGTTTTCCCACACCTGCATACTGCGTTCGTAGTCCTTTTCCATTGCAATTGGTTGGTAACCTTGGGTCAGTCAGAATAGTTTTCTCTCTGGTTCCCCTTGGGGTATTTCCACATGAGTCGATCTGTAGCTTATTTAGGGTTTCCTTGATGGCTCTGCTCCTTGCTGTTCCTGTGATGCCCAGTGCACTGAGGGCTTTGTGGAATGTGTGCCCCACAAATCCTCTGCAGCCAACCTCAATGGGCACACACCTCGGCTTCCAGCCTGGTGCTTGGCAGTCGGTGACCATATGTTCATACTTGGTTCTCTTCCTTTCATGTGCTTCTCCAAGGCGGTCCTCCCAAAGCACTGTCAGCTCCATGATGACGATGTTCTTGGTGCTGTCTGAGACCAGGAGGATATGTGGCCTCTGTTTCTCCAGATCTACCAAGAGCTGCCAGTCCTTGACTGTCGCTAGGATCCCTGCTGCCGCCTTCATCCCTGCCCGTGGCTACTCTCCTGCCTTAACAAAAACAATTGCACAGTTGTTAATGTGCCCTCGGCTACAGTTGCTGATCTGTTTGCTGATGGTGTCTGCAATTTGTTTCAGCACCTGGTTATGGTGCCAGGTGTAACGGCCCTGGCAAAATGCTATAAATTCTTTGGTTCTAACACTGCCCCAGCTGATTTATGTAAAATGTATTAATATGCCAATGTTAGTAAAAAGCATTATGCTCTGAAAAGCATTAAAACTATAACTATTCATTAAATATATAAGAAATTCATATTTTTTATATTTTTAATTAGTAGGGCTGTTGGCTTCCAACTGCTACTGCTACTGCTACTACTTACTAAACCATTTATTAAGTGTAAAGGTTAATTTAGCAAGGCTTTATACAGAACCTGCTAAGCTTGGGGATGTTGATAAAAAGTGAATTTTGTTTAGTTATCAACCAAACCAATCAAGGCAGTTAGAAAGGACATTTTGAGCTGCAACATTTGTAGGGTCTGGCTTCATTCAGGAATCATTCTCATTGGTATAATCAAATCATAAATATTACAAACTTTTTTTTTAAGTTAGTTTAGTTTCTACATGAAGAATATAAGTATCAACCAGTATTAGAATGAAATAAAGGCAACTTGGTGAAAATAAATAAATAAACATTTATTAACACAGCTTATTCTACACTCAAACAAAGCAATAAGGTTAACTTCAGTATATTTATAGTGTATTGTTTAAGTGAAAGAGTGATTGAATGAGTGACTGACTAACTGCACTGTGTGTTAATGAGATCAGCTGAGCTTTTGTTCTAGCCTTCACCACAAAGGCTATGGCTGTTTTAAATGTGTCTTTTAAACTGAGCGAGCCTTATGATAAAGCTGATGGTAAGTTAAACAGGAAGTTTTAATAAATGCTGAGATATTATTATAATGCTAGTAAATGGATAGACTGCAAGCAAACATGAAGATAGTTAATATATAGTTAACTTTTACAGAATTTGTATTCCAAAGGTAAGCTGTGCAGTAAAAAGGTCAACCTCATATGATTTGATATTTTTACAAAAAAAAGTTAATTCTGTCATCTTCACAAAATGTCTAAGAAAGCTTGGAGGGAAAATTCGGAAGTTAGATTTCGTCCAGTTGCTACTGGGGAATTGTCTGGTCCAGGTATGAAGTTTTCTGCTGTTTTAAATGAAGGATTTGATTGCTTCACTTTCACAAGGCCCCACAAAAGTTTACCTATAACTTATGTACCTATACTTTTACTTTTTATAGATTCTGTTGCTCTTTTCTCCACAGCAACAATTACAAGTACAAAGGGATACATGTACATTACATGCACAAAATTTCAGTGAAAATGTTAGACAGAACCTTACAAGTGTATGCTGTTTTAATTAAGGCTGGTCTAAACAGCTAAATCCTTTTGCTGGTTTCTAAAGCTTAAGGTATTTTAAAGGTGTTCTGTATCACCTTACATTGTTAAAAAATACATTGTACTTTAGTTGTTAATTTCTTTAGATGATCTATAAGAATTATAAAAATACTTTCAGAGGCAGTTTAACACTGCAGTTTTTCCATGTAAAAAAACAGCTTGAATAACAGGTAGTTTAGGCATTAAACAAAACAAGGGGATGTGAAACATAATCGGCATCGTATATATCTTATACATAAAACAATGATACAAACTCTGTAAACTCTAGTACTCACTGATAGAATTACAGTGTTTAATCAAGCATTTTTTCAAAATTATCTTATTAAACAAGTATACAAATTAGATTATATTTTAATGTAGCATATATCTCAAATTTGACAAAATATGTTATAGCAAACCTGTAGTTTAGGAGCAGAGAAAGTTATGTTTAGAAATACAAACCAACTTGTGTCATGCCATTCATGTGAGACAGAATGCATTAAACATTGTGTTCTTATCTGAAGAAAATCATGGTGGCATTTTCTTCGCTTTCACTCTGCATACTTTATATCCCTGCAGGGTAGAAGTATTATCTGAAATGACATCAGCTGGAATGATTTTGGCCTGCTTTGAGACTGTGGTTGTATTTTTTCAGAAACCGCTGCCGAATCTGAGACATTTTAAATCCATATATGATGGGGTTTAGGAGAGGGGGTACAATAATAAACTCTATCCCCAAGATGTTGCGCAGGGCTTGAAGTTCCTGACTTTTACCATAACGAGAATACATAACATCAAATAGTAGAGACATATTGAAGTTCAGTAGGGTAATTAAATGAGGAAGGCATGTCTGCATGAACTTAACCTGCTCTGTCTTAGAGCGCAAAGCAGCCCTGATGATGCGAACGTATGAAATAATGATGAACACAGCTTGGGAAACATGAGAAAATACTAGGATATATCCATAGATATTGTTCAAGGTCACATCTGTGCATGATAGCTTGACAATATCCCAGTTAGAACAATACATCTTATCAATATCATTACCACATAAGGGTAGTCGGACTGTCAGTGCAGCCCCAAAAGAGCACTCCAGCAGTGAAAAGATCCAGATAAAAAGCAATAATTTCAGTACCTTCTGGTGTGTCATAATAGAATGGTACTCCAAAGGCCTGCAAACTGCTGCATATCTATCATATGCCATCACTGTTAGACAGGTATATTCACAAAAAGCATATAAGTAAATTATTATTGTCTGTGCCATGCACCCTGTATATGAAATAATATGAGAGTCTGTAAAAAGATCAGCAAGAATCTTTGGATAAAAAGCAGAAGTGCCCAATATTCCATTTACATATAAACTGCTTACAAACAGATACATGGGTTCATGCAGCATTTTATGTAAAGCAATTGTAATAACAAGTGACAAATTCAGTAAGAGTGTAAAAAGATAAATTAAGAGACCAGATGCAAAGTAAATATTTCTGTTTGTCCTTGTGTCGTTCAGTCCATGTAATACAAACACAAATCCAGAGGAATTGTCCATCTTCGCACTAGTGGAAGGCCTGATTAACGGCAGTAATTTTGTATTAAATACATCAAATTAAAACATACCTCAGTGAGTTTCATATGAAGTTTATCCTTCATATGACATGGAAACTCACAAAAAAGTAAAGTCAGTGTGTGTGGAAATTGATGCTGACAGCTTCAGCTGTGTTTGTTTTTATACACTCCTTTGTGGTGTCTGTCATGTGATATTGTCAGGATGCCAGGGCAGGAAACCCCAGGACCCTGAACTGCCTCTTGGGAGGAAACACTCAGGTAAGCGTGGATCCATTTTCCTTGTACTTTATTCAAGGTGAGCAACAAAACAAAGGGCACGGTGGCCGTTACGTAGATACAGGTTTCTGAAACAAACGAAGACACGAGGATAACTGAGGACATGAGGACAATGACCAACGGGGAACAGAACTAAACATGAGGCTTAAATACACAGACACGACACGAAACAGGTGGGGGCTGATTAACACAACAGGAGACACATGAGGAACCAGACACGTGATACAGGGGGACAGAACACACGGACCTGAAACACGGGGCCAGGAAGTAAACAAAGCATAACAGGAAATACCAGACACATACGGGGAGAACTCAAAAGAACCACAACAGGGATAAACTGAAAACAAAAACAGTGGCGTTAGCCCGCCACTGGCCAGACCGTGACAGTTAACAATTCCACTTAAATATTATGTGAACATGGGGACATATTATATATAACTCTCTTTAGTTATAACAGGTCTATGGGCTACAAATAATGTTCATGACGTTTTTTGTACAAAATCTTTCTCACATAAAGAGATATCACCAGCTTTATTATTGACCTTTTAGTCCCTTTCAAAATGAGCCGTTTAGTGGCTCTGTCACTTTTATGCAAATAAGCTGTTGCTGGCCACGCCCCACCCATCTCATGCTAATGCTGCGTGTTTAACACATGTAAAAATGACAGAAAACAGAGGCGCTATCCAGCCCCGACCCCGACCCAATGCAAGATAATACTGTGTGACTTGCCTTTGCCTGTAGCCATAGCGCTCAGCGTCTTATGAATGCTCATTAAACCAGCAGACAAAAATGGCAGATCTTCAACTAATCTAGTGGGTGGGGAGATAAGGGGCGGTTCTATACAAACCTTATTCCATCACAATGGGGTCTCCGTCCAAACGGCTCATAGAGGCATATGATTCCTGACAACAAAATCTTTCTATAGATTCACGGAAAACGCGCTTGGAAATCAATATGCTTCAATATGCCATTATCTCCAGTTTATTTTAGTACGTTATGTTTAGTTTACTATGCCTTATGCCTTGGAAGCTGTTATAGCTGCAGTGGGGGACCTACTCCAGTTTAAAGTCCTTGTTGGTATAATGGTCAAGTGTCCCAATGCTTTTGTCCATATAGTGTAAATGCCATTCTCCTGAGGAAAGGCCAAGAGATGCTCGGTTTGCACTTAAACATGAGAGCAATACTGCTGCTCATTAGCTTCAGGAACCTCTAAGACACAAATCTGCTCAACCTAATGTGGTGTAAGGGTGGTGAGAGATTACTGTAGAGGATTGTTCTGTGTAATTGTTTGAGTCTGACTAATTATTTGGTGTCGGCGCTACTCTCATAACTGCTCCCTGGTGGGTGCATGACCTGGCCTCGCTGAGGAAATTAGCCAGAGCTGGACTGATTGTTCAGTTTACTGTTATTATTTATAGCTTAACATGAACACTTTTCACAGCTGAACGTACACATGGCAGCCTTATGTATAAATCAGACACATTTAGAGGTGCAAGAGGAGGCTTTTTCATGCTTTAATGGCCAAGTACACAAAGCAAAACCTGTTTATACTTTAAACCAAATGATTTTGCCCAAATTAAACCAGAGGGGGCAGAAATGGGAGTTTTCGGTACTTTTACTTTCACGGCATCTGGCAGACGCGCTCATCCAGAATTTGTTAAATGTGTTTTGGGAATCGTTTTATTTTGGCTGGTCTTTTTTGAACAATGTGCTTCTTGGTAAAAATCATTTCAGATGCTTTTATTCACCCTCTATCTAAATAGAGGTAGCTCAGTGGGTAGGATACTTGTCTCCAGATTAAGAGGCCGTGGGTTCAAATCCTACCTTCAGCATACCACCACTGCGTCCCTGAGCAAGATAAATGCCATAAATGTAAATATCTCTCTATTTATCTATCCGTCTGCCTCCTTCCTGTTTTCTCTCTTTCTGTCAGTCTTTTTCTTCTCTCTTTTTCACACTTTCTATTTTGAGCACTATACTAACACTGGGACGAAACAAAATAAAGCAAAAAGAGACAGAGGTCTGACTGTCTGTCTGTCTGTCTATCTATCTGTCTGTTTATCTGTCTATCTGTCTATCTGTCTGTCTGTCTGTCTATCTGTCTGTCTCTCATCTCTCTATTCTCGCTCTGTCACTCTCACTGTATCTTTTCTCTCTTTTTCACTCTTTCTTTTCTCTCTCTCGCTCTCTCTTACCGGACAAAGTAAAATTGTTCCAAAGTGTCAATTTGTCTCGAAGAACCGTCACAGAGTGTATTACTGATCTGGCACAAGACAATGAAAACACATCGCAAGACAGTGCAAGAGAGCCATGCCTGGCACTACAAAAGGGGAGGATTTGTTTGAGCAGGTTATTTTAGCTAAGAAAAATGTGAACTGCCATTTGAAAAGTTAAGTGGCCTTACCACAGATGGAGCCCCTGCCATGGTTGGTCAGCAAAAGGGATTAACATCGTCTCAGTCAATTCGTTTTATGCCACTCTGTCATACACCAAGAAAGCCTGTGTGCACATTCCCTGAAGCTCAACAATGTTGTTTCCAGCATAAATTTCATCAAAAGCAGAGGTTTAAACCTCCGCCAGTTCAAGGAGCATGTCATGGAACTCAGTGATAGAAAGTGGCTGTGTGATTTGGCCTTCTTACCAGGTACCTCTCAGAGCTAAATGTCAAGTTCCAAGGTCCCAACCAGCTTCTCAGCTCTCGGTTTTCAAGTGTGAAATCATTTGAAGAAAAATTAAAGCGTGGAAAGAGCAGCTGCAAATGGGTAACACTGCATTTTCCTACTCTGCAAGAACAACAGCCTTACATCTGAATATGCTGGTAAGTGTGCCAAACTCCTTCGGGCATTTGGGGAGAGGTTTCAGGACATAAAGAGTAAACAAAAGGAGCTGGACATATTTACTATGCCATTTACTGTGGAACCAGCTGATGTACCTGGATACATGCAACACAAAATCAATGAGCTCAAAGCAAGGTACAGTAACAGCCCTCTGCTTCAGTTCTATAAACTCTATATACACCTCTATAAACGCCCCTTACTCAGGAGACTTGCTGAAATTTGCATCTCTGTTTGGGACAACCTACTCCCGTGAACAGTTCTTTTCAAAACAGACTCTTGCAAAGACTTGATTGCACTCAAGACTGACTGACCAAAACCTGGAAAACCAGTTGTGAGTAGCGCCATCATCACTGCCCTCTGACATCAGCCGCCTCGCCAAAGAGAAGCAGTTCCAGACATCACATTATAGAGCTTTGTTCAGTAATTTAGATGGATCTTGAAGGATGTCATAAAAATAAAATGGCCCTTGGTAGGAAAAAGGTTCCCCACCCCTGTCATAAAGCCTTCCGAGAACAGTGGAAGCTGTTACAGCTGCGAAAGAGGGACCGACTCCATATTAAAGCCTTTTGGTTTAATGGTCAGGTTTTCCAATACTTTGGTCCATATAGCTTGAAAGCCCCAGAAGGAAATATTATGTAAAAATTTGCCAGAATAATATTACCTTTGACTTGCCACAAGCAAATCAATGACATATAGAACCCAGAAGATTTGGATGTGGCCAATTGTTAATAGTTAATACCATTTCTGTCTGCTGCTCAATGTAACAAACTATTTGATGCAAGAATGCTGGCTTATCAAAATAAAGAGTAAAAACCCAAGCACACGAAGATCTGTCCTGACATTTGAAAGGCCCTCAGAATCACTCAAATCGCTGTTTTCTGTCTCCACCGTCGTCCAAGTCCATCAAACTGTGCTGCCTTCTGCCAGCGTCATTTTCGCCTGACAACATATTGTCAGACAAATAAAGATGTCACATGTTATTAGTGAACACACACTGCTTCTGAGCTTCAGAGCTTACATTTGAGGATACAGGGCTAATTCT
This sequence comes from Brachypetersius altus, assembly GCA_037974465.1. Taxonomy (NCBI): domain Eukaryota; kingdom Metazoa; phylum Chordata; class Actinopteri; order Characiformes; family Alestidae; genus Brachypetersius; species Brachypetersius altus. The sequence continues at coordinate 13,233 of JBBPDB010139086.1, forward strand.
CTTGTCCTTTCCAGAGTTTAAGGAGAGTAGACTGGCCTTCCTCTACTGTTCAGCATGTTCCAGAGTCAGAACCTGGATCTCAAACATGTTCCAGTCAAAATGACCAGGTAAGGATCTTGTTTGTGCACCAAAAATGCATGTTCTTTATGGCCTCAGACTTCTAAATGCACTTGTGTTGGCTGGTCAGTTTCAGACTGAACTTTTCCTTGAGAAACTAGTTGAGCATATTCTCACCAGTTAGGCTTTCTTCTTGACTCCACAATTATGACAAAGCTTCTAGGCATGAGTCACCTTGAAATAGAACAGGCAGCAAGGTAATTATGCTACAGGGGTGATGCAAGTCAGCTGCTTATAATGTTCTTTCAAATTAATTAGGTGCTCGGCTTTTCAGGTTTCTTTGTAAATCTCTCTAACACCAGTCTGCGCTTCATTGTGAATGCATATAACTCTTATAAGTAGACTGTAAAAGACATAACTTGCCTGTTTTTTTCCATATTAATGAACATAATATTTCAAGGAAACAAAAAATTACATTGATGTAATTTGTTGTAATTGATTTTTTTTATAATACAACTACTTTTTTTGTTTAAAAAAATCCCACAAAATTAAAATTAAAACTTTGGATGCTGTAAAATTCTGAACGGTCTTACATACTTGTGTTAGCTGATTAAGGTCACACTGAACTGAGCGGTTCTTGAGAATTTGGGTTCTAGTCTTGCAACATTGTATTCAGAGTTTAAATAATTAAAAGCTGGGAAGTCAACACGGGATGGAAGCAATGTTAAGCATTATTCTAATTTTGAATGTATAGATTTTCTTAAAATGTATTCACCATTTTTGTGACTTCTTGGTTTGACTTCTAGAATTTTCTTGGTGTTATTCTATGTTTGCAAGGGAAATTGTGATGCTCATGAGTCTTGTATGGAGGCCACCAGAGCAACATTAAATGAATGTCAAAAGAACTCATAGCTCTTTGCTGACCTTAAAATGACTCCAGGAGATCTTCTACAGAATTCCCATTACTACTTCGACGACTCCACCCTGTTTGGGTCTCTGGCACAGGAAACTTCATGCGATGCTTCAGTGGAATCTCATCATCCGTAATTGTCTGAAAATGGCAGTGCCAGTATACAAAACAATTTAGACGCCACCATTCTAGTCCACTGAGTTTTACTCTGCTGGTATATACATTTGCTATACTATGAAAAGCGTGCAAACAATATGTACAATTATATCTAGACACCCTAGATCCTAGATACATACGTTAAGATGCAACTGCTGGTGACACAGTTGCACACAGAGTGTCCAAAGCCCTGGCAATATAATTGCCCTGGTGCAGCCACACATGAGCCTTTGATCATAACACCCAATGGCGAGCATCTGTCTGGGGATTCAGAGCCCCCCAGCACTGTGGAGAAAACTGCATTCTCTGAAGAGATGGAGCTCCGTCCAGCACCTTCAGAATGAGCTGGAATTGTGTTTCAATTGATCCAAAGCTTGTGAACTGATTCTCACAGTAATGTTCCGACATCTAGTGGAAAGCCTTCTCAGAAGAGTGGAGGATGTTGCTGGATCAAAGGGAACACATTTTAGGAATTTAGAAAAAAAACCACATTGAATGAGCAGGTATATGTCATGCTTCGGCCAGTGGCCGGTTAGGGCCACTGCTTTTTGTTAATGTTTCTGCTCCGTTTTGTTCTGTTTTCTGTTCTGTATTCTGGGGGGCTTTTATTTTGAAGGGTTGTCTGGGTTTTGCTTGATGTCACGTGTCTGCTATGTTTTTATGTCATGTGGTCTGAGTTACATTCTGTCTCCTGTTATGTTCTCCTTAGTCCCAGCTGCCTTGTGTTTACAGTCTGATTAGGTTTGGTATTTAGGTCTGTCTGTGTTGGCCCTCCCTCATGTGTCCATCACCTCATTTTGCACCTCCTGTATGCCTTGTCTGGTTCCCGTGTCCCGTTCTAGTTTTTCCAGTGGCCCGCGTGCCTGTTTCAGTTCTTGTTCTGTTTCTTTTTGTAAATAAACTTATCACGAGCATGGATCCTCGCCTGGATGTCATGTCTGTGCTCCGAGGGAGTTCAGAGTCATGGGTTCGCGCCCCATACTCTGACAGTATCTTCAGCCTTTTAGAAATATAGGATTTGGATATTTAATACGCTGCTGTTCACATTTGGGCCTTGTTTCTTTTATAGATTTTTTCTTTTTTTGCTGTAACAAAATGGTTGACTCGAGAAGGCTGGACTGT
>JBBPDB010139097.1:0-15477 GCA_037974465.1 Brachypetersius altus
TCCAGTCATTGGGTGAATGAATAAAATTCCATAATCAACACCTAATTTAATCTCCTGCAGTAAAAAGAGCCAAACCAAGGATTTGATGGAGCTGAAGGTAAAACTGGGCTTCCACGAGGAAAGAGCTCTTGAAATGGTTCAGCGAACACTTTACCATAAAACCACCATTTACTGTATTAATGTTGTTTGTATTTGTTGTAATGCAAGTGTTTTAACACTAACTTAAAAGCAGCAAACAGCTTTTAAGTAGCATTTTCTCAGGGGACTAAGACTTTTGCACGGTACTGTACATTTTGAGTCAAATAGATTTCGTAAAGCCGGCAAATGCAATAAAACTGCTGTTGGTGGTACAGATGCAGCAGATAGATAGTAGGTTGGAGTTCTTTCCCACTTTGGCTGTAGGCCTGCCAACAGTCAGGGTAACAGCATTCACAGGGGAGACAAGAAAGCAAATCGGTTTCGGTATGGCACCATTCCAGAATCTATAAAATGGTCCAGAAATACTACTCTTACACTGCCAATTGTGGCCTGATGGGCTGGAAGAATGCTAATTGATGTCATATGGTGACACAGGGGTTACTGAGGCACACACACTTCACAAGGGTTATTCAGGGTTACTGCATCGCCTGAACTGGGACATAAATTTGAGATCAAACTCACTACTTAGCAACCTTCTGCACAGACCCTCTGTTTTAAATAAGAGTCTAAGGCCTACACAAAGGAGAAGGAACCCTGCAGGCTGGCCAACAAGCGCTTTGACACCATTACTATATACAGTCCAGAGTCGGATTGGGAGTGGGTTTCCAGTTCATCTCTCTCGTCCACTATCCTTTATTGAGGTCAAGAGCCATGGGAAGCATTTTGCCAAATGCTGCTCCCTCAATAAACGGGCCAGCAATGAGCTTGGAATATCCCTCATCATGTTTTAACCTCCATCGCTCAGAGAGCGCAACCACAGCCCAACAGACGCAGCAACAGTTATAACAAACCCAGCTGGTTCCCAGCAACCTTTGCCAAAACACACGGCACAGGGCTGAGCGGGGCCATTGCGCAAACACACACCTAGCTGACAACCATGAAGCAAATTTACTGCAAACAATGCCTCATGCCTGAATGATCTTCGCACCTGCCCCCTGCCATGTAGACAGCAGTCAGCTGGGACTACCTGACTTAAAGGGACAGATCCCTTAAAAACGTGAATGATGCCAACAGTGAACCCAACCAGCTAGCCCTAAGCAAATGAGGCCCTGCTTATTGGTGGCTATTCGTTCTTGGCCACACCTTTTGAATTGTACCATATAATACACACTTGACTGAACATCTCACTTGATCAAACCACATCATTTGCATATAAGGGCTCAATGGGCATGGAATGTCATATGCTGCCATAGTACTGTGCCTCCTGGAGATGCAGGACATGATGCTTACTATAAAAATTAGCCTGCTGAGCCTCACATGGAGGAGAGATAAGACACAGCAGAGAAGCTGTTGGTCCATCCTGCAGCCAGTACCGTAACCCCACACCCAGCGCTTCAATAGCTCGGGTTTCTCCGCCAGGCACTTGTGGGACAATGCGCTAAGCAGACATGCTTTCACCTGACAGCTGCTTCAGAGATGACTCTACTAAGCAAATGTAGACAATTTGCACGTCACATCCTTACTTTCCAACTAAGCTAGATCTCGAGCAAACCTGTATATCTGATAACGGACTTGGTAAATCAGTCAACTGTCAAAATAAACAAATCAAACTACCTTCACAGGATGAGACAGCATTTGGTCCATCTCTACTCCTTAGTTATTGTACAGTTAAGCTATGGCATATTATAATGGCTTTATTTCATATTGGATGAAACACTAATGATTTATTTGCAGGTCACTGCAAATATACTGAACACTGAAATATCATTAATGCTCCAGTGTCATAATATTAGATGATAGTGAAGGGTTCATTCAAGCAGCACTCTCTGTGTATAAATCCATGACCCATGCATTTATTCTGTGTGCGAGATGTACAGCAATCCCCCAGTTTTATGTGGATCTGGAGTCGCGGATGCGGTTTTACGCGGAAATCCCCACAATAACGTGGAAACTGCAAATATTCTCCGCCTTTTTTGCTTTATGTGGCAATTTTTTTCTGGATGTTTTCACACAAGGGGACCCCTTCACCTCGCTGCAGTGTCCCAATACTTTTGGCCTGGGACTTTCCGGGTTGCATATCTCGGCAGAGAAAGCACCCAGACACTGCAAACTCCACAGTTCGGTAGATCTCCTGGAGACCTTTCCAACGAGCCCTCATTTGTATTATTAACCCGAGTAGATCAGGGGTTATTCCCCGAAAACCATTCACCTCGCCGCAATGTCCCAATACTTGTCCTACAACTTTCCGAGTTTCATATCTCGGCGGGGAATTTAAATTCGAATACGGGTTCTGGGTGTTCTGGGAGCAGATTTGGGGGCATATTTAGGGTTTACACTATAAAAATAGACATTTTAAGGCATTTTTTAAAAACCAAAACACAACAACACGGCTTTTCACTATTAGGGGGTGCTCTTGGAACAAAACCCCTTTGAAAAGCAGGGGATTACTGTACACAATTTACTCAGAAAAGAATATTTTGCAAATATGATGCAATTTACATGACAATTGACTATCCTGCCTCAAATATCAATAGTGATCATGCATCACAATATTCAACACCAAAAAAGCCAATGCAAGTGTTATGAATAGATCACAATTTGCTATTTTATATCATCTGTAATAAAATATTGGACATTTACCAAACCCTTGTAGCCAATTTGCTACACAATATAAACCGTCCCAACATTCTTGTACCTTGCGCATCCCCATTTTCCAGAACATGATGAAGACCATCTACGGGGGTGCTGGCAGAGGTCAGATGCAGGATGGCCACAGTATGTCCAGTGCCGTCCACCTGCTGATGATGTCACCTGTCTCTGCCATCATTAATTCCGGTACCGGCGGCGTCTTGTAACATTCGTATGTTATATAGATCCTTTACAGTTCACATTACTAGAGCCCTCACATACATTCTTGTATTCTTTGTCTTTGCATATTAACCCTTCTCTTTCCCGTTTCGCTCTGCACCCTGTTCCTCCGGTGCATGCCGAAGGCACCTGTTGAATATTTGATGTTGTGAAGAGCGATCTGGACTCTGGGTCAATGCCACAATTCAGGCTCATCAGCTGTTCTGGACAGAAAGGGGCGGAGTCTCTCATGTGACACTGATGCGAGCACATATTTTTACGAGCAATATGATCTTATATTACCCCCACTGCAATATAATACACTTTTCTATGTATGTCATGGGTCTCCTCAGTACAATGAACAACTGCATGGATCAATGAACAATGCAGACCAAATTTAGAGCCAGCGTAACAGTAACAAGCGTCTCATCAGCCCTTTATGTCGTAACTTGCTCTTATATTTTTTATTTATTTTGTCCTGTCATTTTATATTTCATTGTTTAATGAAATGCTGCAAATTTCACTTTTTATTCACATCAAATTCCCCATCTATTGAGCTAATAAAGGGTTATCTCATCTTATACTGGAGCTACAAGGCTAATGTTGCTCACAACCCCTAGAACTCAATAGTCACCCAAATAGCTCACAAGTGTTTCTATAAAAATACATCAAAACTTCCTGCTTAAACCATAGTCAGCTCTTTATTAAGGTGGCATGGGCTTGTTAAAGTGGTTTAGGATGTACTTTGACTCATAAGATTAAAAAAAAAGCGAGTAAAAAACAACATATTCTATTCAGTTCTAGTGTCTGTTAGCCACATTAGCTCCACTTCTAAACTAAAGATAAAAAAAATGACCAATAGACCAGAAATTAAACTCCTTTAAATCAAAGAAGGATGTAGTTGCACTGAATAATTCATGGGAGTGGCACTTTAAATGATTCAGGAACGCGGAGTTATACCACTCATTTAGTTCATAACACAGGAGCAGGCGTCCCAAACACAAGCCTTCTCTGCATGGCCTGAATGTTCATGCTCCAGTCAAACTGCTCTACTGACATCCTGACCACCCTGCACTGCCACTCACTCACACACCTCCGCCTAGGGGAGGAACAAGGCACACTTTCAAACCAAATATAAACAAAGGCGAGTCCTTTGAATGGGAACAAATGAACTGCTAGCAGAATTCCTAATGAACAACTGTACATTCTGGAGGGATCAGACAACACACTGCACAGCACGAACATGGACACACACGGACATATGTTAATGCACATAAACACACATGCACACGCAACACACTAGGGCTGGGCGATACGGCCAAATACCTAATCACATTTTTGATTATTATGGCCAATCACATTAATTTACTATGAACTATTATATGCACATATGCGCTCTTGAGCCTCCACTCTGTTCTTCGTATTTCGCTTTGAATCACATTTCTGGCGCAAATTACTATTTTATTCCTGTCTTTAGCACATGAAACGGGAACAAATGTTTTACAGCCTGCAAAGTGTCTAAAGATACAAGGAGCCTAGATAATGGAGTTCCGCCCACTCTGCATTCAGCACCACCAGTATACTGATCACCGCCCGATCATCTGGAAACATCTGCTCCTGGTTCTTTACTGGTTCAGGACTTCAGTTAGATGCTCTTTGTTCGGCTTGAATGATTCATATGCAGGTCCATGAGTGTCGTAACCTACAGAAACATTCCTCTGAAACTGGTCAGTTTCAGGGACTGGACTGGAAATGAGAGGCTCTGAAGGTCCCTCAGGAAGCCTGGAGAACTGTTCCTCAAGAACACACTAACTTACAAGAAAGTCTGGATTTCTGGAAGCAAATTTTGAAGAAATGAAGAGGAGGCTCAAGATTTTTGCACTGTACTGTACATGTAGGTTACATTACCTGATACGTTAGATATCTAATTGTGTAATTAAGGGAATTAATTTCACTGTGGCCTTTGCCACAACGACCTTGGTCCAAAAGGCCCCCTCCAACTCATGACTGTTTACTGCAGAACAAAAAAGGGAAATGGCTAAAAGCTAATAATGATCAGTTTCATCGCCCAGACCTACACCACACATCACTACAAACACATACAGACGGCATGTTCACCAGCAGGCAACAGACACAGGCAGGGCTGGGTTCAATCCAGTCATTCAGCAAGTGAACCTCGATCAATATGTGACTCAATACAACACTGTTTTAAACTCATTAACCATCGTTCTTTATGGCCAACACTGAACTGGACGATCGAAGCTGTTCGATATGTAAAATAAGTCCATTTGATTATGGATTTGAAGTTAAACGGCAAACGACTTAGTGTCACAAAGTAACTATTAAATAGAATAACTATTAAAAACTACTAATCAGTTCACAAATTAACCAACTTTAGTGAGTCTCTCTGTTAAATTCATCCCTTCTCACACTCAAGTAAGACACAAATTAACTGTTAAGAAAGTAAGTTTGTAAACATTTTTTTGGACTGATATGAATCTGTTAACAGCGCTACTGTCAAATTTCCTAAACTCTATAAAACAGAATAAATAAAACACAAATAAAACACAAATATTTACATTTTTAGCTGATTTGGGGGTTTCGGTTATTTGTTTGTTTGTTCTGTTTTCATTATTTTTCCATTCTCCTGAAATAAATTAGGCTTGGGGGAAAAAAATGGCACATTCTGTCCATTTCTTTGGACAACGGTGCAAAGAAATTCTTAAATAAATGCATTTTATACACAGAATACAGAAATGCAAGAGTAAAATTTGTGCCACGGTTATGTTCATTATGTAGCAGTTGTTGATATAACTGACCATCAATTAAATAAATAAACAAAAACAAACAAACAAATAAGACAGAAAGAAAGGAAGAACAAACAAAAGGAACACCAGAGCCTTGTCTTCGGAATCTCAAGGACATTAAATTAAATTAGTCATCCTATACAGTAGCCTACACACTAACGTTTTAGTAACTGGTCTTATTTACTGTCAGCGTTGGTTTTTGCTTCCGGTATTTTGTCTCATGTCCTGAATTTTAGTTTTGATTTCAACCAAGAATGTTATTTTGGGTGCATCACAAGTTACTAACAGAGATGAATCCGAATTTAAAGATCAGATTTGTCCGGCCTGACTATTCGCCATATATTTCTGTCTTCAGTTCAGTTGCTGATGTTCTGGAACCTCGAGCAGCGAGAGCCGGACCCCAGCCTGCTGTAACAAAGCGCAGGTGAAAAGTGAAAGCCACTTACCAGACATGTCTGTCAGGCTCATTGTTCGCATAAACATGGTGCATTTCCGAACCCAGTGGGGTCCCGACACTTGGCACAAGAAAGGGAGGATAAAAGGGGTTTTAATTCCAGCCATGCAGGTTCGAGTTCGAGTGTAAACACAAAAAAAAACGAAAAAAAAAAACAAAAAAAAAAAAAAAAAAAAAAAAAAAAAAAAACACACTGCCGCCCCTTTAAAAACAATGAAGCTGGGATGGCAAATATACTGGGAACTAGGGCGGTCACGCTCATTTATACTAATCATTGTGTAATTTGCTAATTATTTGGATAATTAATTAATTGTGTGTTAAGGTCAAACCTGCCAGATTGAACAACAAACAAAAAATGTTTATTTTTTAAATAATTCAAAATAGTAGACTGGAAAAAGGAACAACGGAAATCAGTCTCAGAAAATGTTATTGATCCCAGAGGAAACTACATTATACACACTATGCTTTACTGTACGCTACAGGCCACACAATTTTTATATAATACATCTTACAGTCCAAAAAAAAAAAAACAACAGCATCAACCAGAGGTACAAAAACCTGTAACTGGACATTTTAATTCGCTTTCAACGTTAGTTTGAATAAATACTCACATGCAAATACACACACACACACACGCGACTGGTAAACCTCACATTCTACCATTGACAGCACTGATAGGTGTGCACTAAAGATATGAATCATCCTGCAGAGCGTCACAGAGTGAAACTTTATGGGGAAGAGGTCAACAGGAAATGTTCACATGTATGCAAACGGGGCTGAAAATAATCCCGTCCTGATAAGAGACCCCAAACAACCGGGCAGCTCAGAACCAAGAGGGTCGAAAATGGTGGAACAGTGTCTGTGTTGATGTCTGATATTTGACTTTTCCCAGCTTATTAGACTTCTCCAGTGGTCATCTTTAACAGATGCTGTTTTCCAGGTGACAAACTATTTTTCAGAATGTGGGAAATAAACAAACAAACAAACAGTCAGACACACAGTTCCACAGTTTCTGAGAAGTGAAACTAGCTGTGATCTTTTCCGCCAATGCAACCAATGCACTGCGAGTATGGGCTGGACAGTGTTTGCGTTCTGAAGAAGCCCCGGTGACGAGGCCTGTGTAGCTGCTGACAAACAGCTCCCTAAATCTGCTCTCTCTTACTCTGAGATGTGCAAAAGCCCATGGGAAAATGAGCAAAGGCTGCGAGTGGTGTGTCCAGATGAAACCCTTTGGGGAGGGGAGATTTCGAGTTTAGCACATTCAGCAGTGCTGACGGTTTCTGCTCAGACAGTGTTGGGTTCAGGCTTCACCCCCATTGTGGAACTCTATTTTGCAGGTGAATTTTTTAACATAAGCTATTCCAAAGCCATCTAATGAAGACCGTGAATGAACACATCATCAATGAGCAAATCGTATTTCCGTTTCCTCAGGATTCAAGATTCGTCACATAAACAGTTATACAAGTACAACACGTACTTGGTGCGCGTGAAGGTGCGCAGACCTGCGATTGTGTGCATGAGGGTGCGTAGACGTGCGCCGGTGCGAGTGAGGGTGCGTAGACGTGCACCGGTGCGAGAGAGGGTGCGTAGACGTGCGCCAGTGCACATGACAGCAGCACACACACAGAGATGGTCGTCCTAAATTTCTGCCCGTCGGTCATCGTGATGATGGCGGTTTTTGAACTTGGACCACCGTTTAGGAGCCACAGCTAAAGAAATCGCCACAATTATTTCATATTTGTCCTCTTTCATCTGGGACTGAACTAAATTTGATTGAATTTAAGAGAACTGTGGAAAGGCTAAACTGAGGCCATTAAAACAGAAAAGAAAGAGTATATACTGCAGAAAAGAGTACATTCCAACTAACCAACTTTACACTGAAAGTAGCGATAGATAAAATAAGCCACTCTGTTTGACTCACTGGGGGACGGAGGTACAACAGTTTGGAATTGAAGCACAAAGCTGGAGCAGATGCAGTCTGCACTGGAATCAGGAGAGCGAGGGGTGGGGGAGGTCAGGGGCTGGAATTCTCTGGTATGGGGAGGATTCCTCTACCATGGGAATGTGATGGCAAGGAGATGTTTGTGCAGCGAAAGCTTCTGGCCCAGAGGAGAGCAGCAGTAAGCTCAGCTGTCCAAATATGATTTCACATCGGAGACACAACTCCCTACCCAGCACAGAGTCAAGAGGGGGAGAATGTCGGAAAGGCCACAACACTTTAGTCAGAACAAGCATGCTAGACAGTCTCAGAATCTGACAAGAGCCCAAATTCTTACTGCATCTGTCCCAAAGAACAGAAACAGCAAAGGCTCCTTTATTTCTCATTCTGATCCTTTCTTTCAGGGGAAAAGGCAAAAAAAAGACAGTCATAAATATACTATCTGTTTAAAAATATCCAGAGTCAGCTACTGTAATGTACATTGCTGACATTGGGCTGTAGAACTGCGACATCTGAGGTGATGGAGGTCCATCCGGTACCTTTGGGATGAGCTGCAACAGCCTAAAGTGAAGTGTAACTTGTGCAAGATGGAGGTCCAGCCAGTTTCTTTAAGATGAGCTGGCAGGATCCAAAGTAAATGACTTAACATCAGTGGTTGTCACTGAAAGCAACCAATCCCTCAAAGCTCCAACATCGTGTCCCTACAAGAATAGAGGCTCTTACTGCAAGAGGGGGACCAACTCCCTCCTATTAAAACACTTAATCCCAGAAAGCACTGGAAGAGAAAGTGCCTACAGACTTTTGGACATGTGTACATGTAGTACAGCTCCAGTTACTGCAACTGCCAAAATGATGTACTATAAGCTGGTAAATTCTCTTAGTAACTTCATTCTCCCCTACATGATGATTTTGGGCCGTCTTCTTTATGCTGCTTTAAGTACCCCCCACCCTCAAAGAACATGAGGACATCACAGGATAATTACGCAACCAAGACGTCATTCGCTTTCCTGGTTATGTACCGGCCCTGTTAAGACATGCACCCTCCTAATCATTTCCCAAGATCCGTACTAGGAGTCATCACAGCCAACTGCTGCGTCAGTCCTCCCAGGAATTCTGTCGGAACCTCTTCCTTGTTAATTAATTAGATTTTTCATGTAAAACCACATACATGAATACATTCTCACGAACACAGTCAATTTCTCAATTGAGTAAACATTAACCTAATAGATTTATCCATTACTGCGGATAAATGCCACTACCTATGATCCGATGATGTAAAGGGTAAAGGGGGCGTTTGGCTGACACTCTTATCCAGAGCAAATACAATCATTAGGTACAGGGACAGTCCCTAAGGATTAAGTGCACAAGGACACAATGGTAGAAAAGGGGGCGCTGAACCTGCGACTTTGTGGTTTTCAGGTTCACAGGCAAGTGTTTTACCCACTAGGCCACTACCAAGTCCTTTTATAAGGAACGCTTCACGATTTTGCGTCACCCTTGTGCAGGGGGCCATGCAGATCTTCTCTGTATTTTTTAAGTACATGTGTGGCCATAGCAAGCACATGATGTGACTTTATATTGGACATGGCACAATACCTCTTTATGTACGATACTGATACCAATATCGTAAATTTGGATCTCTGTCGATACAATATAAATTCCATAATCGGCAAGTCTTTTTTTAAACAGAAAACAAAAAATAATGGTTTCAATAAAAGTGTGTTATGGTATACAAAATGTATCCGGACAAACACAAAACCATAACTGTGACATAATAAGGGAGAATGGCATAGTAAGACGTCACCTATGGGGTGCGGTTTGTGAAGAGCTTAACAAATGTATCATTTTTTCATCATTTAGCGCAATTTTCACACATTTAGAGCTAAATGTGTTAAAAAAAAACAACTAAATGTTGCACTTTTACAAACGGCGACTCGAAATGTGGGATTTTAACGTACCACTTTTACAAAACGACAAGACATGCAAGCTGGCCACGCCCCGTGATTACAATTGACAAAAGAAACTCTTAACACGTGTTGCATTTTCTCGCGTTACACACGTCGCTAATCACGTTATGCGTGCTGTAATTATTTTCCGTAATTTTTAACAAATCGAATTACATTCTTTATTCCTTCCCAATTTCCGATCCAGTAATTTAGGTCAGGATCGGACCAATACCGATACAGCATATCGGATCGGCGCATCTCCACTTTATATGTTAACAAGAACTGTCAGATCAAACCATAAGCACTTGATAAGTACGAGGAGTTAAATCTGATATGTGAGAAAACAGTGGATGTTGCTGTGTTACCTGCAGTAGGCTCACTATGTTATACCTGAGTGGGCTATGGGTCAAACTCTAAGGCAGTGGGCTGCCATAGCAGGCGAGTAATAATGGTCACATCTCACGGTGTTGGTCAGCTGTCATTCGGCTGTGGCAGGATTGTGCTGATATGAAGAGGAGAGGCTTAATATAGCAGAGGCCTGCTGTCAAGGCCCCTAACATCATGTGTTCAGCATCTCTATAGTAACCAAGCAGGTTTTAGCCACGAGAGGCTGCGAGCATCCAAGCCTGTGCATGTAAGCAACAAGCACAGGCTCACAAGAAAGACAAGGCAGATGTTAAAACACACCTTCTGATCGTCACTCACTCTCCATTTTATCAGCTTCACTGACCACACGGGTACACTTTTGTGGTTTAATTACAAAAAGCCGCCCTTTACACCATTCACCCATGAACAGGAGCCCCACAGGACCAACACTGAGCAGATTTTATGAGGGTCGGGGGTCGTCCTGAGCAAAGCAGCGACATTTACATGGTAATGGAAGGTTAGTTAGCTAAGAACAGTCCACCAACCAATAATATCCAGCCAACAGTGTCCTGTGGACAGAAACTGGCCACTGATAAAGGACCAGAAGCTAAATAACACAAAAAAAGTGAACATTCATCTGTAAAATAAATTAACGGATTAGAGGTGTCTGAGAGTGGACACCATCAGCCACATCAGTAATATCTACACCCTTGAGGTCCAGACCACTGGCCTCCATTTTTGTACCATGGACCATGTAAAACAATATTTTCACGACTAGATATGCAGCAACCCCTCAGATTTACGGGGAATGGCGTTGTCAACTGCCATAAAAAGAAGAAGCCTGCTGCTGATTCTGATTATTTATTTACATTTTCTTTAAGGGTAATGCATTAAATTGAGTTTAACACAAAATTAAAGTGTTCTGGGAGCATATTTGGGGGCATATTTAGTGTTTACACTGTAAAAACAGGCTTTTTTTTTTTTTTTTTAACCAAAACACAACAATGAGGTTCATTGTTACACGGATACTCTTGGAGTGTAACCCCCACGAAAAGAGGGGGAATACCATACAACAAAAAACAGAGTTTGTTTTTCACTCATTTTTGCCAAGTAGAGTGTTTTGGTTTTTTTTTTATAAAGGATATTTCAGACTCTGATGATCAGTAAAATATTTATATCGTCTTTATGTGCGCCCCGGTTCCAAATGACTCACGGACCAATAGCGGTGGTGGGGGACCTCTGATCTAGACAATAAGTGTAGATACCTAAATGTCCTTTTAAGATACCGCAACAAGGTTTTATTTCAAGTCCCTTTAGACCATTTATAGCTGTCCAGTTTGTCCATAGAATTGACAAAGTGTGACCAGGACCAGATATTTCTGAATTATTAGGAAGAAGAAAAAGAGTTTCGCTTCAATAGCGATGACAATCAAACCTCTTCATGCAAATTCTAACTGGTATTTTCAAACGGTACAAGAAAAATGTAGGAAAATGAAAACTGACTTAAACAAATAGTGACAAAATCCAACACATTCAGTTCAACTCCCATTAATACAATACGCACAAGAGCAGCGTAGTCTTATCCATGCCTGTAGGTGAGTAGAAAAGTGGGTCATTCACATACTCTCTCTCCCCCACTCTCTCTCCCTCACAAACACACACACTTTCGCGTCCCTCTGCTGCCGTTTCCCTTAACAGTCTCTAACTAACCCTGTCAGATCACCAGAGGAGAGTAGCGCTGACCTCTTCTGCACAGGGAACTGCTGCGTCATCTGATCTCACGAGCCCTCCTGCTACCGCCCCTCGCTCAGTTTTGCCGGGACACAGTTCAGCGAACAGTTTTAGTGCTCTTTTTTTGAGTAAAAGTTTAAGTAAACTGGTTGGATCACATCAGCCCATCCCTTCCTTAATCTCTTTAATTGAATGGCTCATGGAAGTCTACCCCAGCCGTAGCCGATCAGGAGCTGCTTCTTTAGTTATAACGACTAAATGCAAATAAATGTGACACCTAAAATAGCACATATTTCTATCATGATACGCCTTGCAATTTGTTCAAAATGCAATGGTGATCCTTTCAATATCTGTTCATCTTCCACTTTTGCTGGAATTCTACAAAAAAAATCAAAAATTAAGTATTTGTTACAATATTAGTCTGCATCACACTATGTTGCTATAGAAGACGGTATTGTAGCCCCCACCCGTTATCCTTAATCAGGGTTGTGGCAGATGTTGGAGTCTATAGCAGCAATCATAAAGTACCAAAACAGCCAGAACAGGTCAAGACACAAACTCTGGACAGAACCTTGGCCGAGCAACTAGACTTGGGAGGACGAAGACATTTCACCCAACATCCTGCATAACAACAAGCCAAAGTTCAATACAGTGCAATTCAACCGGTTTGGTGGGATAACCAATGCAACACAATAATATAAAGGTTTCATCGTTGCCATAAAATCTCTCCTAATCAAACTGGAGTCTGCTATTATCATTATTGTTTTCCTCCCAGCAGGTGTCAAGAGTCTGACAACAAAACAAGACAAAAGGACAGCAGCTAAGCCACTCAAGCAGAAGAGCCGTAGTCTATTGTTAATTGTCTTTCAGGAACGATGCCCCTCCTCAAGATCTTAACTGGCCAGCAGCTTTTCTCCGAACTGGCGCTGAGAAAACCCTAAATATTACAAAAGTGAAGGTTCTAAGGTTGCATGCTGTTCCGTATCAGGTGGCAAAACCTGTAGTCGTTTATTCCAGTAATTCTGACATCTTCAGATACAAGATATCAGCCTGCAGTCAATATATCGGTGATTTAACTGTTACAGAAGGTGAACACATTTGTTAATACATTTCTTACACTCCGCTGTACCAAAATGCTTTAATATTACGAATTTGTGAGCTTAAAGGAAGATTTTCTTTCCTAATCCAGGTACAGTTTCCATTTTCTGCATTTCATAAATGTTTATGATTCGATATTTGCAGACTTGCACGTGGCAAATATTGACATGGGCTTACAAATCCCACTTCAGTGAATCTGACATCAGAATTGCACACAGTAACAGACCATCTGGCTTAAAGGTGCTCATGCATGCACTGGTGCACATTCAGTCATCAGTGTTTGGCATCATTCAACTTTTTTAATCAGATTAAAATACAGTAATGGGCAAAAGTTAAAGACCACCCTGTCATTCATTTAAATTATAATCACAAAGGCGGTACAAGTCATTCATTTTTAACCTAAATAATATTTTTAAGTTACAATGTCATACTCACTACATTTCACATAACTGTTACCCTCAACAATAGTAACAATACTCTCAAAAATAGTAGCTTTATAGGAGGAGTAAATGTTCATACTGGAAGTTAACATAAAAAGCTGCCCCCAAGAAATTGAAGCATTTTTATTCGTCAATTCATCATGAAGTTTTATAGTAAAAAGTAAAAAAATGTGAAACAGTGGAAAAAATGAAA
This sequence comes from Brachypetersius altus, assembly GCA_037974465.1. Classification (NCBI taxonomy): domain Eukaryota; kingdom Metazoa; phylum Chordata; class Actinopteri; order Characiformes; family Alestidae; genus Brachypetersius; species Brachypetersius altus. The sequence continues at coordinate 13,960 of JBBPDB010139097.1, forward strand.
AAGGATTTTCTATATACAAGGTTTTGTTCAGGCAGTGACAACATTTATCGCACAAACTATAATCATCAGTCACTGCTGGATAGTGTATCTCTACACGAAGTGATGAATGAAGGCTAGTAGTCACCTAGAAGTTCTGATGGCTTCCCTTCATTAGAACTTGATCAAACACTCCTATTAACACATTTTGGGTAGACACATTTGGCAAAGCCAGGTGTTTGGGAGAACGCTTCCCATTCCCTTTCCCAACCCACATGCTTTCCCCTCCCGCCTGAAAGAGAGGGCAGGCAACAAACCCCCCCCCCCACTCAGTACTCCCCCTTCTGATTCCTAGCCTCAAGGGTGGGAGAATTGGTTCAAAGACGGTCTTGGGTCTTTTCATGCGCCAGAATGAAATGAATGGGATGAATAATACAGTGAAGGAGAAGTGAGCTGTGAACGATGCACCACAAGAGCAGTGTGGGAAGATGGAAGAGGGGCAACAAGTGGTTGGAGCTGCTGAAGTTTAAGCACTGTTCCAAAATGTTTTCAAAAGGGCTAAATATATCATACTGTGGATCGGATCAGTGCTTGTAAGTCCTTGGCCAGAAAACAGTTTGAGCTACCTTATATGGACAAAAATACATGTATTACGACTAAAATTGGATTTGATTGTGCTGTATCTTGCAATTTGTTAAAAAAAAAAACTATGTCAACACTGTATAAATCTGTTGCTATAGAAGATGGCATTGTAGCCTCTCGTTTTTGAGTTGTAATTAATACTGGAGAAATATTCTCAGCGTTTGTTTTCTATTAATTTCGTTAGTTCATCTTTTTTCAGCCACAGAAAGCAGCCGCCAAGGTAACTAAACTGAGCTCATTCACAGCTATAAAATGTTGAGTGTAGGTTTGAGGAGTATTCGGAGCTATACAAGTCCCACGCACTGCCACAATTCATCACAACAAAAAAAAACCCTGGGTTTCGTGATGATGATTAAGAAACGATACACTTTGCAACCCTGCACAGAACTAAGCAAGCGCAAGAACCAAAAAGTCTGGGCATGATGAACAAATACAGGCTTGTCTGCTGCTTTTGGTTCAGAAAGCGCTTCCTCCGTCTCCATCACCTCCATACAGTCGTGTAAATTTTTTTTGTTTTGTTCCTCAGCCTCCCACTGGCCTTCAACCTTTCATGAACAAAGCAGGCCTTGGCCTTCCTATTGAGCCAATGTTTCTCAAAGCCCCAGAAAAACCCACCACCCCACCCCAACCGACACTTCCCCAAGCATCCTCGTTAAAGAACCCACCCATCCCCCACTTCTCTGAAGGCTCTCATTCACCACTCAACCACTACAGACTCCATAGTCCTGAACTTCTCACAGCAGCTTCTGTGATGCAACTCATTGCAACCAAACACAAAACCTTCACTAGCCATTGCTCAAGGGCTGGAACTGGGGACCTCTGGTCTAGAATGAGTCAGGAGGCTTCGGGGGGTGGGGGGGTGGTCAGGGTTTGAGGGAAGGGGGGGGGTACAACTAGGGT
>JBBPDB010139148.1:0-15471 GCA_037974465.1 Brachypetersius altus
GAGAGAGAGGGAGGGAGGGAGGGAGGGAGGGAGGGAGGGAGGGAGACATAGCTACAGCGAGAAAGACAGAAATGGATAAGGCATAAGAACCCTAACATACATTTCTCATGCATAAGCCATGGAAGGGGTAGCTGAATGGTTCCTGATGAAACTGTTACATCCAATAAGAGCGTATATTCACAAAATTCCTGATCAGGCAGGCGTGGACACATGTCTGTGTGATAGATGATGGGATAGAAAGTGGTATTGTGGGGAAAAGGCAGGGAGATATGAAAGTGATGAGGTCAGCAGCACATTTTGATCAGTATTTGAGGCATTGCTGTGAGGGTGCAATCTTGATAACTGCTGTAATGATACAGAGGGGAAAAACATATTTTACGTATTTTCAGCTTATGGATGTAGAAAACATTTTTCTACCTAAAACATTTCCAGAAAGTATTCAGGAACTGAACGTGTGCACATTCCTCATCCATGGGCCAGACAGCTTTGAAGGGAAGTTAAATTATAAGTTTATAGATATTTGGCATGGATCTAATACATTTTACAAGAATATATACCTTTCAAAAAGGCTGCAAATTATATTTGTCTGAAATCAGAGGCTGGGAGCCTGCTCATTGTTGTGCATGGTCAGACTTCATGACCATTGCATCATCAAGGACAGCATCAATCCACAATGCAAGACATGCAGAAAAGTACAAAGATACTTTCTAGCACATATTCTTAGACTGGCCTCTAGCAACACCTAGCAAAACAATAAGACAGCAGTGTACATGCACTGCATTAAGACCATCAAGACATGATGTGAGCACTAGCTGAGGACAGTGAGGACACTAGCAGAGGGCATCACCATCCTCTGAGACATACCCAGCCATACAGACAGAGAGATCACAGCCAGCATGCCAGACATTATTGACAAGGGCAAGACATGCTCTCTCCTAACTTATCCAAAAATGATTATTGAAAACCATGTAGATAAGCATGTTGAGTGAACCTCAGGAAAGCTCAGCATTCATGAACTCCAGAAGATCACGATACTTTGAACAACACACATCCTCCATAGATTGCCATTCAACAAATAGCAATATATTTTCCACCACCTCCAGTCCCATGGGTCCATGGATTGGTCCCAGATCTAAAGGTTGGAAACAACAACCACAACAGCCAATATGTTTATAAAAACATCTTTTTTCTACTTCAGACAAACATCTTTAGTAGTGTAAGCAGAAATACACACTGTCAGACTGTGAAGGTGTGAAGCACAAATAATAAGTGTATGACGGATCTACTGTGTAACTGTTGTGTGATGGCATTTAACAAGGAATCTAGATTAATCTCACTGTAATCTTGGAATTAATCTAGATTAAAATGGCTCGTTTGAATTTTGCCAAAGGCATTCAGAATGTGTGCTACTCAAATAATGACTAAAAGTAAGTCTTTGAGAACTGGTATCTCAACTCCTACAGTAAACTAATTCCGGATTGCACAACGTGCAAACAACTTTAGTATTGCCAAGGTTTCTACTGGGAAGCTTCTTAAAAATAAAAAAATAAATTAAGCAAACTGAAGCAAACCCGGCGGCTTCATAGCTGCATCTATGTTAGCACGTCACGTTTGATGTGGTAACTTCACATCATGGGCGTCGTTAGGTCTATTCTGGGTTGGTCTGAAGCCACCACAAAATGATCCCAAGCCACCCTGAATATATAGTCATTCTATTATTTTTAAATAATATATCCAAACATTTCATACAAGATATCACTGAGCGCAGATACACACTTTACAAATAGAAACAAGACTATGAATTGAAATGAACAACAACAAATCTAGCTATCATTATTGAATTAAAATTATGTACTGGCTGTTGAAGCTGCTGTAGGTAGCAGGTGGGCATTAGGACCCAGGTGGAGCTACACGGCCCTGCTTGTTAGCAAGTAGCAACTGGAGCCCATTTAGTAATATTTCTCTGGTAGCGCCGTTTGTACTCAGTTCAACAGAACAATCCTATGAGTGCCATAACTGTTCACTGCTTAACTTTACTTGTTTCCTTAAGTGAAAGGAAGTTTTCAGCCCTCTAAACACGCTAATTCCTTCCTACAGTCCTGGGGGCTAAGCCCCCCTTGTCTTTCCGTCCTAGTGACGTCCCTGTTGCACAGTAGGCATACACCCGCGCTAAAATATCAAGGTGAAAGTCATCATAACTTGCATAGTATAGACACAGCTCCCAACCCAACTTTGTGAATAGATTAACGCCGATATATTTTTTATCACCCGATAAGAGTCTCACGTTAACGCAGCATGTTAATGCCGATAACGGCCCACCACTAACAAAAATATATACATAGTGTCACAACACTTCAAGCTATTTTGACCGTGAGTAAGTTACAGTATCAGTAAGTCACGCTTTCTTTGTCATTAAGCAGGCAACTGGTCAGTGTTTCTTAAGTACTGACAATATCAAAATGTGCTGAGAAAAGCATACTGAAACATATTGTAATGTAAAGTCTTTCAATAATGCTAAATATCATCACACTGCCTGGCTCTATCCATGGCCTGTAAGTATCTCTGTGATGGCAGATTTTTGAAGAGGTGATTTAGATGGGAAAGTCCTTCCAGATCTGACCAGTTCTATCTTATTCTTTAACTGGTCCTCTCAGATAACACACTGTATTATGGCTTTGGAGAGGGTGTTAACAGATGGGTGTCCAAAAGCCCCTTCTAGTTAAGTAAAAACTTTAAGGTGTTTTCCAGGGGTGTCGCTAGACCCTTGTCACTATGTATGTGCCGTGGCCCAATAAAATCTAATGTTCAGCTTTAAACAAACAAAATAATTCGCTTGTGTGATCATTTAGATTGATAATATTGACCAATTCTTCAAAGTGTTGCAAAGTAGTTTTAAGCATAAACATGAGCAAAATTATTTGCATAATACAGACAGGCAATTTCTGCCAAAAAATGTGTTGAGAATGTTCATATTTGAATCTATATATTTATATTATCTGTTTGTAGCAGGATAAGGGTTGCCTGTTGTGGCTGTTGGGCCCAGTTGATTCATCTAATCACCGTTGGAGGGCACACTATAAATAGAGTGCTCCCTTAGGCTCATCCCTTCCTGTTGTGTGGGCATTTCCTGTTTGGTGCACCTTGCTCTTACAGCATGTACAGGTACCTTTTTGCCCTTGCTGTGGCTACTTTGTTTTGCAGTTGGGAAAATTCACTAGTTGGTGATATTTCCTTTGGGTGATATTTTGTCTTTGTTTTCTTTCTTTTGTTTTAAATTTAATTTTGCTCTTTGTAGTTTCTTTTGGGGTCTACCCCCTTTTGATATTCCTTTTTTGTATAGATTCTTATTTGTTAGCAAGTCAGATTACTGGCAGGAGGCTATTTGGGAGCGTTGCTGACGGCCAAATATAGGTTTCCATCTCTGGCCACTATTTATGATATTTTGTTTATGGTGCTTTGTTGTTGTATACTGATTTTGTTTCGGTTATTTTTAGTAGCTGGGTACCTGTGGTGGTCCCTCGATGGTGGTGGAGATTCCTTTTGTGTGCTGTTTCAACCCTGTGATTTTGGTTTCATGTGTGTGCACAAGTGTGTGTGTGTGTCCTTTTGTGGTGATCCAGGCTTTGTGGGCCCACCTCACCGAATCCCAGCTCCTTGGGTTTGTTTTTTGTGTTCTTTGCCCTACTATTTACAACTTCGATGGTTTTATTGTTTCAATTCAATAAGTATATTGAATAAACTTATTTTTATGGATGGAACCATGCCTCCTGGGTAAAGAACTTGTGTCCTCCCAATTATTGGTTTATAGACCCAAAATTGGTATTTTTTGGGTGAAATGCCCAAGTTGGCGTTGTCAGTACATTTAGAGTAATTGTGAACATCTATGGGAGCGTATGATGCCTGAAGAAGGCACTCCCCAATAATCAACACCCGCCTCTCACCACATGGACATAACATGTTTTAAATGTGGCAAAATATGCCATCTTGTCTGTGTCTGTCCTGAGAGGCAGGGTGATTCGGGGGTTTCTGAGCGGCCGGAGCAGGATGCAGCTGAGCGATCTGGGGCTGTTCCCCCTGCAGCTCCAGCTCAGGGCCCTCAGCAGCTGGCTGAATCTGCTGCTGCAACAGAACAGTACGGGAGCAAGCGCCAAGCCCAGCCTGCAGCCCAGGAGTCCACTGAAGCAACAGTGGCTTCTGGCTCAGGGCTGGAGCGACCGTCACAGGTGGAGGCTGGACCAGGCGTGCAGAACTGCCGCTCGGAAACACCGGTCACTACACTGGTGCTGGATGATGGGGGATTCGTTGAAATGGATGAGGAACCCTTATTCAAGGTACCAAAAAAGAGAAAAGGGCTCGGGGAAGAAGCAGGCTGAAACAGGTGAGGGGATGGAGGAAAAGGAATCAGACAGTGAAGATTATGTATCTGACTCAGTTTTTAACTTCTCGAGATGAATCGCAAACAGCTGTGTACACTGTTGAGAACATTAAAGACTTTTAAAAAGACACTAAGTTCCAGAGAAATTGAGTGAGCAGTACTTCCCAGATCCAAAGCAGTTTGTTCATGATGTCAGGCTTTTTAGAGGAGAAGGAGTTTTTACTGATCAGGAAATGTTCAGACTAAGGAAACTGATAGCAAAGGTTAATAGAGACTCTGAGGAGTAATGGGCTGCTTAGTGTGTTTTATTTTCAAGTGTTTTATGTCTGTTTTACTTTCACTCCCAAATGAATGGTATTCACATTGCTAGCTTTAAATGTCAATGGTGCGAGAGACTGTGTCAAAAGAACAAGCTTTACGAACTTGTAAAGCAGAAGCGCATTGATGTAGCTATGCTACAGGAAACTCAGTGATAACAGAAATGCTGCTGACTGGGTGCAGGAATGGGAGAGACTGGTGATTTTAAGTCATAACACATCGCTTAGCGGTGGGGTTGCATTACTTTATCACAATTTTATTCCAAGTTCTTACACAGTAGAAGACATTTTAAATGGGAGGCTTTTAAAAGTTAAAGCACTTTATGAAAATGTGAGCTTTTGTTTTGTGTCTATACTCCCACCAATGCTATAGAGAGAATGATGTTTTTAGATGAGCTGAGTGATGTAGTTGCAGGCTGCAGCACTGACGATATCCTGATTTTATGTGGGAATTTTAACTGCATGGCAGACAGCCTGGATAGGAATCACCCCGAACCTCATACTGCCTCTCGCAAACGCCTTTTGGAGCTTATAGAGACCCATGAGCTAAGCGACATATGAAGAACTGTAAATAACACAGTACACATGTGTGCATTCGGCGGGCAACTCACTCTCCCTAGGGAGACTAGATCGGTTTTATGTTTTTAAACATCAACTGGCAGTTTTTATAAAGTGTTTTATTTCTCCAGTAGGTATCTCCGATCACAGCATGGTGGAGTGCCTTATCAGAAAGAGCAACAGAAAGCATAGGAGTGCTTACTGGCATTTTAACACTGTGCTTTTAGAAGATGCAAATTTTAGGGAGTCGTTTATTTCCGGAAGGTTTTTAAATCAACAGTGATGGGGATATAGCTAAAGCGCACATCAGAGTGTTTTGTCAACTCCTGCACCGCTGGTGGTCCGCACTCACATCAGAGGAGCGTGTTCAGCTGCTGGACTACACGGGCGACCGGACAGAGCCTGCAGAAGAGGAACCCTATCCCCTGCTGAGCATCACGCCAGCCCTGGAGGGGTCCGAGGGTCTCCTGCTGGAGTGTTGGGGAGTAACTGACATGACTTTGGGGATGGTGTCAGGTAAACTTTTGTATAAAGCCTGTGTAAAAATTTTAAATGAGAAAAAACTGAATGAGAGGGTGGACACTCCATGGAGAAGTGTGCTGGGTTTTTAACGATTTTAAACCAGAGTGGAGGGCACTTCATAAACCACCATTAACCGCCATTAACCAAAAAGGTTGCATGGAATTGTCAGGGAACTTATCTGTATTTTAAACCCTGAGATCACGCAGGACTGCCCGTTCTGCTCACAGAGGGAAACCGTCTTCCATGCTTTTATCCACTGTTCAAGGCTGCAGCCATTGTTTGTTTTTTTTACAGGACATTTTTAAGTTATTTGATGTGCTTTTTACCCCTCAGGTTTTTATCAGTGGTTTTAAGTACGTCAGGAAAAATAGGACTAAATGCCAGCTGATCAACTTCATCCTTGGCCAAGTCAGAATGGTTATTTACATGAGCAGGAGGACCAAAATTACACAAAACACAGACTGTGACACAATACAGATCGTCTGCAGACTGATCAAATCCAGAATCCACACTCCACCTGGAGTGTGTGTGTGTTCTTGTCTTTAATACTTTGTGGGGACACAATCTTGGAAACACAGCAACTATATGACGACACAAAACGGTGTGGGGACAAAAAAACCACGTCCCCACACGGGTGAACCATTGAAATGAATAGAGGACCCTCTCATTGGTTGTCCGGTGCATTTTTTTGGTTTGGCCCACAAGGGAGGTTTGGATCAGTTTGTGTGTGTGTGAACGCTTTGCTCAACTATGCCCCTGTAGTCTGGTCGAGGCGTTGCACACAGGGGCGTGGTTGATGGGGCGATCTCCCAGCTTTCACATACTTTGCATATTCATATGTTCTTGCGCATGCGCAGTAGTTTCTTGTTAGAGGATGAAAGTTTTTCGGCTTGTATCTGTATTGGCGAAATCAAAACAGTGAGGTAATTTGATTTGACGCTATTAATATGACTATTTATGATACATATCACAAAGATAATATTTGAAAATGCTTAAATAACTAGTTAATTATATTACATTCTGAGACTGTACAATCTTTGTATAACTAATTTGAGACTTCAAAAGTAAAATCATAACCTCTATAGATGTGGGTTTGGGAAGAACAAAGATTCTCCAAGGCGGTGTGTGTTTTAACCATGAAATACAGCAGTCTCGTGTCATTCTGGAGAGTCCCCGGTTCTAATGGAGGTGTTAGAGTGAATTTCAGATAATACACACACAGTGACTAAGTGTGGCTAGTGACTTTTGAGAAAGCTGCGTTTCAGGATGGGTTTCATTAAACTTTTACAAGGAACAGGCTGGTGATGAAACAAAACCTACAGAAAATAGATGTCGAAGCCTAAAATGGCAGACTTGTAGTTTTTAAACTTCTCTGTATGCTCTATACCAATGGAGCTAGAAACAGTACAGGACTAAAATACCCATAGCTCTCCACTGCGTTAAACTTCTCCAAGCCCTTATCTCTGTGAAGTACAGGCAAACTGAGTTTCATTTATGTGAATTCTCGACATTTCAGGACGCCAGCAGCATTACTGGGTAAAGAAAGGTAAGCATTTACATGTTATATGTCTTTGTATTTGTATTTTGTATATGTGTATTCGTGTTAAAGTGCAGTTAAAACATGCTAATGGCATTGCTAACGAGGTGGCTAGCTTCATTAGCATAGCCAGTGACTGGCTGCTGCTGTGCGGAAACTTCTTGAGTGAGTAGGTTTTCCGGAGGTAATCATTCTGCCCGAAGGTCTGTTTGTAAGTTATCTGGTGCTTGGTACCCGGTGAAGCTGAATTTGGGCTCGGTTTACAGGAATTAGTCCGGCGCTCTGGGGACGTGCTGACGGTGATACTCGGGGGCCGTGGTAATGCTGAAAGGAGAGACATGAGTATTTATTAATGGGGAGGAATAAAACAGACTACAGTCCTGAATCCCATTTCACTCCTTATTTAATAAAGCTGATTAGTTTTCATTTTAACATAAACACAGTACTATCACAGATATGCAGTTAAGTGTGCACGTGCCTGTCCATGTGGCCTCGCTGCTTTAACTGGCTGTGCAAAGTCTTACCCCTGTTTTACACTGGATGCGTGTCGGCTGCGGTGCGGCTGCGTTTACATTCCGTTCTAGGCCATGCACCAATTTGCACTGGACGCATTTGTGGTCCGTATCTGATCCGGCGCACCACTGGTTTGCGAGATCACATGATCACGGGAGAATTGTAAGATCACGTGGGATAACGCGATAACAACCGTGGGTAAACCAACGGCGTTTGTTTTGCTGATTTCTGCACTACAAATATTATTAGTAGGCTTTCTAGTTAATTTTGTCCTTGTTGTGGCTCAGCTTTAATTGTGTTTGTGTTTAGCATTGTGTTGCATTGCTGAGTGACATTGATTCATTTTGTGGTGTTTTTTGTTTAAATACACTGGTCAACAATATGTGGGTCATATGTACGATTTTATAATTATTAAGTATAATTCCACGTTGTGAAGGGGTCGTCTGGAGTTGGCGCATGCGCTCTGTGATGTGTTCTTGATCCATATCCGTCAAAATTAGACTTGATGTGCATCTCGACGGACTGCCGGAGATGTGACGGAACAGAAACGTAGCTGAGACGCAACGCATCGGATCTGGTGTAAACTGATGCATTGACTTTACTGGTGGCGATTAGCTGCGGCTGCCGTGTCGGAGACGTACCGCAACGCAGACGCATCCGGTGTAAAACAGGGGTTAATGGTTGGTAGGGGTTCAAATACTTATTTCCCTCAGTGAAATGCAAATCAATTTCTATCTTTTATTTAAAGTTATTTTTTCAATTTTCCTTTTGATGTGCTATCTGTCACTTATAAACCTACCATTAAAATGATACTGAGACTTTTCTATTCTTTGTCATTGGACAAACTTACAAAATCAGCGAGGGGTCAAATACTTATTTCCTCCACTGTATATCACAATTAAAACTCGTTTTCTTCTCTCCATTGTCTCCCTATGATCCTGCCCCCGCTTCCCCCGGATAGTGGACGGTGGCCCTGTGTATACTGTCCAGTTCTGTCCACCCAGTGGATGGTGGTCCCATATACACTGTCCACCCAGTATCTGGGCGACTGGGAGGGCAAGAAATGAGGCACGTCACATGGAACAAAAGCCAAGGCATGGAGGTAAGCACTGTTCAGTCATTGAGTCCTCATCTCAACCCTGCCAGATCAACTCTTCAGGACCGTGAGTACTCACGTACATATCGCTCCTTGTGTGTGTGAACTTGAAATGTAATTTTGTCACTAAATTATACTGTCATCCAGTGGCAGTCACCATATCAGAATTAGAATCAGAATCGCGTTAATTGGCTGAGTATGTGAGCAAAAACAAACAAGGAATTTGATTCCAGCCAATGGTGTCTCTCAAGCACAACAGTATAAAACAACAACAATATGTAAGACCACACCCATATGTCTATCATAGAGCATGCTTGCTGCTCCAACAGGCAAATATATTTGGTTCTGAGCCTGATGAAATGACGTCAGTTGACGCTGTCAACCGTTAAGTTGTTAACCACCTTGCAGGAAAGATATGTTGGCTGAGTTTTGCAGCTAGGCAGATTATAGCTAATTAACTATGTAATGTACAGATATTTGCACTTTACAATCAGTCATGCTTATCAGTTCAATACTTTATGTTAATGCTTTATTAATTTTGCCATTCCTAAAAATCAGACAACGGATACAAGATCTTGCCCAACTGTCACCAAATTTGTTTAGTCGTTACTGTAAATGAACATTATCCTTAAATATGAGGGTTTTTTCTCTTGTATTTCATCTGATATAAGCAATATGAAACTAAGATGAAAACTCACGTGGTCTATTAGTTCTCGGACCATGCCATTCCACTGGCCTGTGTTTTCCTCCAGTGCTCCATACTTTCCATCCTCTACCAAATGGATCTCGTAGCGAAATCCCAAAATGGCAGCCAACTCTCGCAGCAAGTCCACACAGTAGCCCTCGAAACGGTCATTTCCACACAGAGGCTTGTCTGATTTCTTGAACATCACATAGGGTTCCTCCTGCAGGCATGTAATAGAGTAATAAGACCTATAAACAAGTCAAGTGTAAGTGTAAAGTGTCCATTTGTCATACATGAACATACCACAGCACACAACTAGCAGTCCTGGAACTGAAACCCACAACCTTCTGATCGCACCACAACCTTAAGGCCACCTGCTGCCCCAAATGCATACAGCAAGTTAACCAGACAGGGACTAGGTACAAAGAAAGGTACTAGGCTTCGTACCTAATGAGGTATGAAGCTGACCTATTGAAACAATGAGCATGGCTAGTATGAGTATGGTTATATGTAATATGTGTTTGATTTGGTGTGTTTAGGTGGGAGGATGTGTAGTATGTGTAGTGTTTACCAGAATAGTGGCGACCTTTAGTGATTTGTTGGACAAGGAGTTTGTAACATTAGTCATTTTACTCTTGTGATGCTCTGTCATATTTAGGCCATTCACAGGTTCCCATGTGCCAATCTGGAGAGAAAAATCACAAGAAGCATGTCTAAAACAAATGAATTCAGTAAGCATACATGCATAAATAGACAAAGATTAGCAAACTAATGTATTGCATCTGCTGGTGCAGGCTTTAGAGTTTTGCACCGTCTACTGCCTTGACAATCATCAAAACAGCATGATAGGGTTAAATATGACTTTTTTATACACAAAAATTGTGCATTCACATGATGAAAATGTGCCAGTTAATTGCACATGAATGAAACAAGTGAGGATAAAGGACCTAGTTAGCAGGAGGACTTGTGGGGGAATAGGAGAAAAAAGTGTTACACCACAATTACAGTGCAACATTCCTAGTCAGTGTTTTGTGTATCTATTTCAGTTAAGGTTGGACCTCTGATGTCAATCCACTGGCTTTCTGTTTAGTTCTCATGGTAACTTTGTTTGTCTCAGGTTAGTTTTCACATTTGGGCCATCGTGCCTTTCTGTTTTTGAAAATAAAAGAATGGAAGTCTGGGTCTGTGCCTCCCTTCACTGCCTGGGGACAGGCATCCTGACACATCTCATATTTATTTACAATGTTCCATCCAGAATGTTTGTCAGTATTTTGTACAGACATACATTGCATGTATCATGAATGTACCAGTCCAGAACTGTGAAAAACTTAATTATGCATGTATGAACTGAATGAAATGTACACAGATACACAGGCCCATACACAGAAGAGTACCTTCTCCAGTCCATCCTCCTTCAAACTTATGACATCCAGATCAAAATCTGTTCTCAAGCCATTTGTTTTGTTAAAGAGAACTCGCCCTGTTAGCCCATCCCAAGAAGCCTTTCGAAAAAGAGACAATGTTATGTACATTATAATAAAGTAAACAAATGCATTATAAGAGGCATAATAAGGGCATAATATATGCATATCTTTGTCTCTTTCTGTGGTAATTAGAAGTGCGATCTGGACACAGCGCATCACTACAATGGAGCTGTCGATGTCATTTTTTTGGAAGCTGACTGTTTCTGAAGTCTGACTTTAAGGGTGTTTTCACATATAGTCCTCTTTAAAGGAACCAGTTCAGGGTTTTATAAGTGGTCCAACAGAAAGGGAACTTTCTTTTTTATGTCCACAATTTGAGTTCATTTGAAAGGGAACTCAGTTCTCTTTCTGCTCCACTTCAGCTCAGACTGATCTCAGTTCTCTTTCTGTTCACACTGTAATTCCTCATCCAACCTGTAAGGACACATTAAGATTTTGAACAAAATTGTATTTTATTCAATTTTGTCAGGGAAAGTTTTAGCTCAATTTAAATTCTCCACCAGAATCAGAGAAGGCTGATTCACCTATATTTTCATTAATTTAGTAATTAATGGTTAATAATCTCTTGATTAGTTAATAATCAATGGTTAATTTATTATTTATTAATAAATGTATTATTTCAAGCAGGGTTTATTAAGTATCAGCACGAACTGTTCGTCCAGCAAACTAGTTCAGGTGGGATACAGCAATTAAACGTATAAAGCTCTTCTTAATTGTGCAGTCAAAAAAAGTTTTGCTTGAAATAGGGGAATTAGGGATCAATTTGATTATTATTATTATTAATTTTAAGAGAATGGTAACATTATCTCAGCGAAGAAGTCACTTCACTTTTCTGACAAGAAGCTGAAATGCTGGTCACACTTTAAGACAACATTTATTGTACATGAGACAACATAAACTGAAAATGAGTGAGATGATGTGATATTGGTATTGAAAGTTCCTGGAACAGCGAGCTTCATGAAACAACACAACTCAGTAATTAACAAAGGTTAGTTCTATCCTTGCACCACATTATCAAATTATAGGAGACTTCACACTTATTGATTGATTTGGAGTCTCAGGAGAATTGGAGTTGAGGATTTCAGAAGAGCTGAAGAAGTTGTTCAGATGTTTGGCGCTGCCTTGAAGCTGAAGATGATGTTGCAGTTTTGAGGTGAATGAAGCAGGGGGTTGGAGATTGAAGCGTCCTTCAGTGGTGAAATGAAGCAGGGGCGGATGGCTGGTTGTGAGGTCTGGACTCCAGGTGTTCTGGCCCGGCTCTGCTCAGCTCTTCTGCTGGTTCTGCCCGTCCTGTCCTGCTTAGGCCCGTTTTGCCCATTTTTGCCCCACTTTGCTCCGGTTCCCGCCATTGCCCAGCCCAATGTCTCTGTGCCTCTGAGTGGCTTATATGCTGAGGGAGCAAAAGGGGAGACTGACCCCCACCTTTCTCAGTCTTGTCCAATCACAAGGCCAGATCAGTCACAAAGGCCTGAGGCTAGGAGGAAGGAGTCCCTTTATGATTTTGCTAAAGAGGAATGTCCTTATTTCCACATTTATATTGTTAAGTATATGTTTTTAAATTGAAAGGACCTTACAATCATTTTAATCTTTTTTTGGATAAATTTGAAATCAAACGTGACTAGTCTACTTTAAAGAAAAATAAACTTATAGATATTATCTTGATCAGACATCACATCTTGATTTTTCTATTTAAAATGGAAAGGGTTAACATTGGGTTACACAGGAGGGTTTATCAAAGAAAATGTGAAAGTATATAAATTTGAAAGTATGTAATAAACATAAAAATTTATCTTTTTCTCTTGTTTCAGTCCATCTGTGTGTGTGTGTGTGTCTTGCATGGTTCATAGAGGGAAGGAATCTTCATAAGATACCACGTTTATTGTCTTGGGCTGCTAAGGGTTCAAATTGGACTGATGTGAAGGTCTGGATGCTTCAGGAGACAAAAGTCCGACACTTTGTTTGGTTACTGCTCTTTTGGGGGCAATAAGGATTTGCCCTTTGACACCTCAGAGATTTGAGAAACAAAGTTCCTTTTGTTTAAAGTATCTGGGTTCTGGGAACAAACCTCCACCCAAACACAGAGGTCTGTGGAGTTCCAGATTTTAAGATGTTTGTGCGTGTGTGTGTGTGTGTGTGTGTGTGTGTGTGTGTGTGTGTGTGTGTGTGTGTGTGTGTTTCATGGATCAGAATTTCTCCTACAAACCTGTTGCCGCTGTTTCTTCACAGTCACCATTCTTGGGACTTTTTTCCACATAGGAGTAAATGGTTAAAAGTTCTACCAATCTTCTACATTTTCCACAAATATCTCTGCTACTGTCATTCCTCAACTGATGGAGTCTGAGCAGCTTGGTAGGGAAACTTGATCTTGACAAGAGTCCCTTTATTTATTTATTTATTAGGTTTGTATGATCATTTATCTGTTTATTTGTATTCATTTTTTTATTTTCTGTCATAGACATATATGGTTCCCCACGTGATCTAGCTACGTTAAGCCTAGAGGGCGAAAACAGTCAAAGTGAACCCAGAGCTCTTTGTGTTCAAAATGTGCAAGTTAATAGTGCCACAGATCCAAAGCTAACCCCTTTCTTGGACCACTTATAGAGGACTGAGTTTGGTTTCTTTAAAGAGGACTATATGTGAAAACACTCTGAGAGAGCGAGAGATAGAGAAAGAGACAGGAAAGACTGATATTGCATGAAAATATGATCCATTATATATTTTTTTCATGGTAAAGGCACAAACATTCAGTCAAAATAGCACAGGTTCACATAGGGTGTTTTCACATATAGTTTGAACTCGGTCCAAAAAGTGGACCAACAGAAAGGGGACTCGGCTCTCTTTCTGGTCCACTTCAGCTTAGATGGTGTCTCAGTTATTTTTCTGTACAGACTTTAGTTCCTTATCCAACCTGCCACTATTGTTTCTTCATATACACCATTCTTGGGATTTTTTTTCCTGCATAAGAGTAGATGGTTGAAAGCTCTACCAAACTTATACATTTTCAAATATCTGTGCTATTATTTTTCTTCAACTGATGGAGAGCAATAAAGCTGTGCAACTTGGAAGAGAAACTTCATCTTGGTGTTACACCCGTGCGATCTAGATCGCGTAGTCCATCACCCGAGTATTAGGGGATGACTTAATTCGAGACCAGGGTAAGCATGCATGTTGCGTGGGAGTGAGTGGTGAGGGGGGATCTGGCAACTGCTGTCAGATCTTCCAGCACGATTCCACCTGTGAGTTATACAGGTACTAATGAACCTTAAGTGTCTGTGTTGTGTGATTGGTTGAATGTGTGTGGTGTTCGTGTATAAATCCCAGCCGACCCAGGGAAGCATTGTGTGGACACCGTGACTGTAGGCCTGGAGGTGGCTGGGAGACTATGCGGGCAAGCCAAGACGGGAGACCGAGAGAAACTGAGAACCCTGAGCGAGAAACCGTATCCTCAACTCTGCAGTGCAGTGAGTCGAATCAGCGTTGAGAGAGAGAGAGACTAACTGAGGTTGTGTTTTACAGACTGAGGCTGATTAAGCACGCAGAGACGAGAAGGATCTGTGTCTGCGTACTCTGGATCTGGAAGCGGTCGGTCTCATGTAAGCAGCCCTGCCCCAGAGACTTTACACTGTACACTTTATGAACAGACGGAGTTCTGGATGTTGCCTGGATTGTGTTTATGTTGTTAGAAACCGTACGAGCAGAGACATTGCAGGAATTCCTGGCACCTTGGTTTGAGTATACTTTGTGTTGGACTTTATTAAATTCTGCTGAAGCATTTAACCCGTTCATGTCTGTGCATCCTTTACCACCCCAGGCGTAACACATGTGAGGATTGGATGGGTTATTAAAGACATAGGGTGAGAATTTCATGTCAATAACACCATTAGAAATATATTTACAAAGTAATATTTACTAATGTATTTACTAAGAATTGGTTTCATGTTCAGTACTTATTTTACCATCAGTGTCAGATTGCAAGTGATCTACCATAATGAATTACCTGCAGGAGGATTTGAGTGTGTTTAGTCTTTTTTGTGGTTTTTTACTCTTTTGTGTTTGTTTATTCTTTTTAGAAACACTGGACTGAGACTTACTTGCCAAATGTGGCCAACATGATTCTCTTTCTGCACTGTCCGTTTGCATGTACGAGGATTTATAAGAGGATGTGCATTAGTAAGTACAGTGTGTGCAGATATTATTTATACGCTGTTTTATACCATTTGAATATGTATGTTTGTAAACTTCAGGGAAAAGATTTTGGGTCCAAGGTGTGTATAGTTTTGTGTGTCATGTCTCAGCCAGTGGCCAGTAGGGGTCACTGGGTTTTGTTTTGTTTTATTTTGAATTTTGTGCACGTTAGTGTCTTGTGTCCCAGTTTCAGGTGTCG
>JBBPDB010139159.1:0-15471 GCA_037974465.1 Brachypetersius altus
CACACACACACACACACACACACACACACACACACACACACACACACACACACACACACACACACACACACACCACTAGTTAATACACCATGGCCAACAATGCAATGCACTGCAGTTTTAAAAGGATCCATTATTAATAATATCATCTATTCCACCAACGATCCACCAACTGGAGCCATTTGATCAGCTGATAAGAAACATATTAGATCAGTAAAAAAAAAATCTCCCAGCTATAAAGCAGCCCTGAATTAATTCATTGATTTTCTCCTTCACAAAACAGCTTCAACCACAATGTCACAACAACACTGACACAGACAGATCGATTTCTCCTTTGTGGGACAACCCCTTCACCCAGAAACGCACAGCTCGCCGCTGTCTGCAGGACATTTAATATCGGACCACTGCAGGAAAAAAAAAACTTAAGGAACATATCCACAAAAAGGACAGCTGGAAGATCTGCTATATGCTCTTTATCAACATTACACTATATTTCCATCATTAATAATACTTCAACTGCGTCAGATTTCATCAAACCCAACAGCTACGATGGGAACGCATATGGTTTCTCTTTATCTGCCCATTTCCCAGAATATTCTGTTTCTACCTGAAGCTTGTATTAGCCATAAATAAGCAGACAACTTAATTTTTTTGCATTCATTTTTGTAACCTTTAGTCTCAGACTCTTCACTCGACAGGAGTAGCACACATGCATGATACACAAGACATTTTTACAGAGTAATTGTGAGTGCAAAAGAGAGCAAATTTAAAGGTTTCCCACAAAAAGCACACTGCTGAAACTCCATAAAACATCCATATTATTTACATTAGGTGCAAATAAAGCTTCAGCAATGGTCCAACCTTGTCGTTGAATTCAGTGTCACAAACACGTCATAATTCATCATAATTCTTCCCACTGTCTTTCTATATAATACATACATACTATACAATACATGTTTATTTTCATTCTGTTGCTGTATTAGATTATCATGGTAGATTTTTATCATGGTGTTGTGTGTTTGTTGGGGGAAAGTGATTGACTGCATTCTAGAGGTCATCTAATCAGGAACATCTCTGGGACAGACTGCTAACGTCTTCAGCAGTAATTATAATACAAAGGAAGGTGAAATTCAAGTTCTGTCTGGACATAAGCCCATATTTCTATATTGTAATAAGCCATAAAATGTCCCAGTTTGAAAAACAATGTCTATGGACCTCACACATGTTTAAAGTTAAATCTATACTGAAAAACACTGTCTATGCTAGAATTTGCTTAGAAAAGTGATATCAAGATTTTACTCTTACTAGTTTCACATCAAATAATCCCATAAAAAAAGCAGCCCTGGGTCTTCTGCCACATAAATAAAGGGATGCGAAAACGCTCATAAATAGCCTGGATTAAGGGTTAATAAGCTGTTAGTAGCAAAATGTACTTATGATTAGGATAAAACCATTTTAAACAAAAATGTTTGTTATTGAAACAAAACTTTAGCTGAAACCAGTTTAGTAGCCCTGAAGTTAGTACCACGTTCAAAATGGATTTAAGCATTATTATAAGCATAATAATAAACAAATAAGCACAATAAGTTAAACACAACAACTACCGCAATAAATACTATTAAATGAACATCATCTGTTTTTTGTTTACATAAACAAACACTTTGCTCTGTTACTTGCTTGTGGGCTGGTAATGGTATCAAGCCCAGAGCTTCAGGCTTGTGTGGTGCTCCACATCAGAGCCTATTATCTAATAGAGCCACCCTGGCCTGACAGTGACCGTCTGCTGCTGGGACTCCCCGGCAAGGACGGAGGGGGTCGATGCTCCATCGACTGCAGTCAGAGACAGTGGAAAGCTGATGGAATCCTCCAGGGCCACAGCTGCCCAGAGGACAGGGACCCGAGCCCCCCCAGAGCCTCACACAGGAGGGGGGTCTAGTGTTGTGGCTTTTCTTAATGTATTTAAAACAAATATCCACACATTCGTCTTCATGTTGAGATATAAATTTGAGTCTGAATATGAGAAAAATAAGTCGAAAAATGCAACTTCAATAAAAATGGGTGTTGAATATCGGGGGAAAAATGTGGCCCAGTAGAGCACTGACCCCCCACTGATCCCCAAACATCCAAGTGACGAAGATCGATCCACATACACCACTATTTAACTCACTCAACCGTTTAACATCCATGCATAACGATCTAACATTTCCATCGAAGCCTGAACAATTTAACAACTGAATTAAACTCTAAATCTAGAGTCATCTACATTGTTTTGCTATACATTCAATTTGCAATTATATACTCATACAACAACACATAATTACACGTGCATATATGTAATTAATTCATATTATTTTACATGATATAATTACAAATATATGTATTTATATTAAATGTACAAAGACTAAATTCTGTTTTCATCCATCTACTACTATCACATTTTAGAGTGTAAAATGATGTGTAAAAAGTACAAAATGACTGTAATATGAATGTTTGGAAGCTGTATAAATGAAGAAAGGATGATGAGTCTAACAATAGAATCAACATCCAGAATCAAACAGCTTTTCATAGGCATTTTATGACAAGAAATTACTGTCAATTACTATAAAACTGCAGTTTTTTCCAAACTAGTTTCAAACATTTCCTACCTACACTATACCGATCATTATTGAATAACCATTACTGTATGACCAAAGATTACAAATATATGAACGGTAATGTTTATGAATGGCTCTCTGTTTATGACCACACACTCACGTCCACATTTTGGCTTTTTATGTACAATAATAGCTTTTTCAAATGCAAAATCAAAATGAAACAAAATGAAAATAAAAAGCAATATTCATATTTAAATTTGTATTTCCATCTACGCTTAAAACATACTGTATCTAAAACTATATCCATATAAACACAAGGACGGGGTCTCGCAGTACTTTGGAGTGTCGGTGATTCAACACATGTTCCAGCTTTGGCACCTCTTAAAGCCAAATACAGTTTCAGGCAGGACACAGAACTGAGAACTGAACACTAGTTTGCTATTTCCAAGCAAAGATATACCAAAACCAGAGACCCAAATGTTTTTTTTCCATTTATGCTTGTCCACATTACCTCAGAGAGAGTCCTCTGCCCTCCAGCAGCGTGGCCTTCTCTTCACCTGGAGTCTGAGGGCTGGGGCCGACCTGGGCGTGGTGCCTATCGCCGGTCAGCTGGCAGTAGATGTCCAGAAGCCGGTCCACCACTGCTGACAAATTTTGGTATTTGTTCAACAGGACCTGAGGGGAAGCAGACAGGAAAGAGATGAATGAATGAATGAATGAATGAAAGAAATAAAGCTAAGTAACGGGTAATTATACTCCACTAACTCCCAAAACTTGTCTAAACCATTAGTAATCGCCTCCAGTGTACAGTATACCAAACAACTTTGGACTGAAGAAAAAAAATTTATGCAATTCACACCAAATTATTCTTCTAGACAAAACCCGGAAAGAGAAAAAAAAAACGCAGCTTGCCTGTTTGAGCTCATCTCTGTTCATATTGCAGATCTGCAGTTTGCTCCAGTACTTGTCCAAAAGGGCAGCGTGGGTGCTCTGAGGCCGGTGCCACGCTCCACCACTATAGAACATCCTGCATAATAAAAAGGATATAAAGTCCTGCCATGTAGCTCAAAAGGACAGAACATTGCAAAGAAGAGGAAAACATTTACTTGTTCATTTAAAGGTCAAGCCTCAACTGACCTTAAATCTGTTTATCAGAGAAAATAATAAAATAGAGAGGTCACGAACATCAAGAACACTGTCCACAAGAATCCCAAACATGATGGAGACAAGAAAATCTCTTCAGACTCTGCAGGGCCATGAGAGCCAAGTTTAATGTGTCTGAATAAGGCTGAAGGTGCAAACAGGTTTAAAGAAAATACGTTGGATTGGCTCACCTTCTTGTAGCAAAAAACTGAAAGCCGGGGGCCGCCTGGATACACTCCTCCCGTCCTGGAATGCTCAGTTTCTTGTTCTCCATCAGCGGCAGAAGCACAGATATCTGTACAGAGAATAAAGAAACACAAAACAGTTTGAGTTTGGGCTATCACAAGATTTAAATGCATTGCAATCTTAAAAATTGTCCGATATATCAATACCTCAATTATTATATATGTATATACACACACACACACACACACACACACACACACACACACAGAATCACACTATTATATTGCAGTATTTTGATGTATTGCAATCTTAAGCAAGTCTAATTAATGAATCAACTGATATTGAGATACTGAGGTATTTAGATATCCGCCTTTTTTCTAACATTCATTTAAATCTTGATATATAGGGATGTGTGACAAATCAATCCATTAATTATGATATTTGATGCCCTGTTTAACAAGCCTGTTCAGGACATTCATGCCTCGCCACCTTCCAGCTGTAGTTTCATTAGCGAATTTCAGAACTGAATAAAGAATACAGTCACCCCCCCCTCCCCCAACTGCTCAATATCAATGTAATCCAGTGCATTTCATTCACAGTACAGTAATTTCTGCATGACATCAACACTGGGTCAGTCCTCTGATAGGAATTAAATAATTCCTTACTAAGAGTGAAGAAATTCAACATGGATTCCATGCAATGATCCCAGAGCAGCTTTATATGGTAGTTAATCTGGTAAGACACTCACCACATCCAGGGGCGCGTGATCAATGTCCTCCAGGAGGATCCAATGGCCCTTAGACACCGCCTGGGTGAGGGATCCAGGCTGCCACACAAACTTACCAGGAATATCCGTACATCGGTACATCCCCAGCAGCATCTGGATATAGAAGGAGACAGTGGAAAGACTTTCACTCATTCAGAGATTATAATCGTATGAAAAATATATTGCCGTCTGTTTATGATTCTGTTGTGTGTTTTGCTCCGCCATAGCCGTATGATCACACACTCTTTCTATATTTTTGCAGTGACTCAGCTCTCGACAACAATAAGCTAATTTTTAATCGCTCAATACGCAACCCCTGATCAAACGATCCAAAACCTGAATACAAACACACACTACACCACACCTGGAGCCATGCCATGTAGGCTCCAAATGTTAGCAAACATATTATTATCATTATTATTATTAATAATAATAATAATAATAATAATAATAAATCTTACAAAAACAATAGTGTGACTGTGGAAGCACTAGAGCACTCAACAAGCCTAGAATACCAGAGAAAGACACGAAAGCTCACCTTGCTGTCTGTCTGATCCCCCAGCTGAACCTTGAGGATGTCCGGCGCTTTGACATGTCCGGTGACAGCCGCTAGGTATTCGACCAGGGCAGTTTTGCCACAGCCGATGGGGCCTTCCAGAAGAACGGGCTTATGGGATGCCACAGCCATGGCAAGCCGCCTGAGATTCCGACACGTTGAGTCCACCAGCACCAGGCTTCTCAAAGATGTCTACAAAATACAGATAATAGTGTATAAGCAGTTAACCAGAATGCCATGTTAAACATTATGATTGCTTTATGATTATGATCTTCCATCAAATTTTCCATTCAGTTTTACCCCTCTCTAAAGGAGCACAGGCAACACAATCAAACAGACAAAAACCCAAATATCAAATTATGAGGTAATTCTTACTTTTTCTTACTGCGAAGGACTATGCGGTTTATCTTCACTATGGTGTGCAAAATAAACAGTATACCGTGTGCAATACTGTGCAACATTCTTATCAGGTGTTAAAATATTATGGTTATGTGCAATATCTCGTGTGCAGTTGTCTTACCATGTGATGTTTTCTAAACGGGAGCAGTATCACTTCATTACATGCAATATCCAACATCTCACTCTCATCACATCGTATAGTCTTGATGCGCAATATCAACTTATCAATATTACTTTTACTAATATTACAACTAGTTCTCAACCAAGTGCAATAACTACCTTTAGTATCGGTAGATTTCAAGCCGCTGTGTTACTTAAACTTATACCCAGTATTTCTGTATATAGAATAATGTATCTTCTTTCCAACAGATTTTTTAATTTTAGATTTGATTTAGACTTTACATCTTATATTGTTCTGGTCTCTGTGTCTTTGCAGTCATTAAATAAGCAATTTGGGAGAAATAAAGTTCTGACTCTGATATTTATAATTAAGTTACTAGACATTTATAACTAACATAATTCACATCGCATCTTTTAAATGACAACTTACGTTCTATCAAATTTTTCCTTCCATTTGACCTCTCTCTAAAGCAGGGGTGGGCAACTCTGGTCCTGGAGGGCCGGCGTCCTGCACAGTTTGATGTTAGCTCTCCTCAAACACATTCACTAAACCTGTCAATAAACTGTTGAGGTGAACTAGGTGTATCTGAGCAGGGAAATCACCAAAACGTGCTGGACCACGACCCACACCTGGACAAGAGAGGGGCTAAAATAATAATAACCCATTATTAACCCTTTACAAGGCTTTTAAAAGATGCCAATCAAACCTGATCATCCTGTCGAGGGGTCAGTCTTGGCAAGATCACTCCACACACAGTGGTCACACACTGGGACAGGTCCTCAGACACCAGCTGGCCCTTGGTGAACTTATTTCCTCTTTCCAGACGCCACATCACTGAGCCCTGGTTGGCCAACACCAGAGCTCTCTCGACTTCTAGCTGCTGAGCCTCCTCTAATGACCTAGCAAGACAAAAACACCACAAGGGTCAGCAGGCCAATGCAAAAAGTCAAATAATATATTGGACAATGCTCTAATTTCCACAACTTTAACACCGTGTTCAATCCAAACCCTGTACCAAACCTCCACCCTGATCCACAACCCAACCTGCGCACTAATCCTTACTTATTTCTAACAGGACTACCAACACAGCTTCAGTACATCACAGTTATAAGTAAGGAAACAAGTATTACAGTGTAACACCAAAATACTTAAATTAGTTAACTGGAGTTAAACTATGCACATACATATATGTATATGTTTATTCAAATAAAATATTACATTACAACACACACAAGTATAATTACTAACAATGGGATTTGCAACCTACTTCATTTTTAGATGCAGAATCTCCTCACTGGACAGAACCTTCCTCAGGAAGATCGTTTTCTGGTTATCGGTCATGTGGGACACCAAAGCAAGGCACTGCGCTGTGTAACTTAATTAGAAAATAAAGTAACAATTAATAAACAAATTCAAAACACGTTTGTCACATTCGCCTTAAACTAAATAACAAAAACGTTTTTTCCTCCCAGAATTGCTGATACAGAAATGGACACATTTTGGAAATTTTCTAATCAATATCCCTAGAATCCCCTTGTGTGCAGCGGACCAGTCAGCCGTACCCTCGGACCATGACGTCGCTCGTAAGCAGCTGGGAGACGCAGGCGCTCCAGTCCCACAGCACTCGGAACTTCTCACAGTCGCTCTGCAGGAAGCGGAGGGTGGCCCCCATCAGGTCGCGCAGCTTCATGCGTCGGGGGCCGTACTGGATGGAGGCGGACTCTTCGCTGGTGAAGAAGAGTCTCTGAAAGACGGGCGGGGCACTGCTGAAGTACCTGGCCGCAAACCTGAGGGTCGGAGTACAAGAATGAAGTCTGACCATTTAATTAGTCGTCAACTGTATCAAATATAGAAAAGCGACACCTCACACACAAATGCAACATAAATATTAGGCATTTACTATACTGTACTGTCAAACAACAGGGTCCTGACTGAGTAAACTTCAGCCCCCTGAAGGACCAAGAGTATCCATGCACCCTGAAACCCACTGGTGTGCCTTAAGCCATTTGGACAGATGTTTAAAACTACAATTTTAATCAACTCTCTTCTGATAATACTTTGATTTGTCAAAGATCACATTTGACTGATATGATTTCACAAAGACAAAAAAGGAGATTTTAATTTAGTGTCACCAGCTACTATTTTGAACAAAGACACAAATTAGACTGATAATAATGATAATTAGTATTATTATTAATTATCAACAATAATAAAAGGCACCCACTGTTTTACAGTTAAACATCTTGCACCAGGAAAAGAAAACACAGTCCATTCAACATTAAGGGAAGATTAATGTATATTCTATATTATTGGTTAGTAATGGATAACTGGCATTACGTCCTCTGGCAGCCTATTTATTATCTTTCAATGACTTTAAATAACTTTTTGACAAACAGGATATATAGAGTCATTACAAATAATATAGCTGCACAGAATTATCGTACAATTATATTGTAGCTTCTTTACACAACTAAATGTACAGAAGACGTACTCCGAGGTTACCCCAGTGTGTAAATGGAAAAATCCAGCATTACACTTATTCAGTTATATATATTTTGTTGTTATTAATGATTAACTAGATGTCTATTACTCATTAATAACACATACACTAAAACACCAAAGCTCTGATTGCCTAAAAACAGTAGTGTTCTATAAGAGAATATATGAAATGTCATCATTCTGACAGATTACAGGTCTGTACAGGAAGCATTGTTCAGTTTTAAAGACTATAAGTAAAAAATATTAACGTTGCTGTTTCAGAGGCAGAATTTGAGGAAAAAGCAAGTGGTTCGCTCGACTCCTAGAAGTCTTCAGCCATGCTTTTCACCTTAATGTAACGTTTAAATGGAATTCATTACATCAGCGTCCAGACCTAAAATCTAAATCTAAGGGTTTTTTTGCGCAAAAAATGAATGTGCGGCTACAATGAAATTCCAAAATATCTCCTCCTTTACGGACAAATGTAACATAGAAGCACATGAGATAAGGAACTTTACATGTAAACACCATTGTCAGAAGAAATGTCCATATACACTACAGGTATGAGCCCACCCTCATTTTTAAAAAACGGTTCGGCAGTCCCAGCTTCAGTGTCTCTTAATTTTTTTCTGAGAACAAAATCTCTTTTTGTGTAATTATCAGAAACCACAGCAGACCTTTCCAAACCAGTTTTTTCATTTTTTTCCCCCAGTCACAAATACTGTACGTGTTGGGGAAAAACTAAACACTGATTTGAAATCAGCATGAAACACACTACAAAACCCACAAACTTATCTCGCGGAAGAGGCAGATATCATCCGCAGAGTTTTTGCTCTAAAATGTATCAAATACTTACTACAGCCCTTTCTGACACCTGTTCCATCATGGCAAGGATAATAGTTATTAATTAATCAAGACACCAAAAATGGCATTTATCTTTATGACATATTGAGCCCACTTTCCTGACCCAGAAACAGCCAAATAAAAGCGTAAATGTTATATTAAATATTAAAACACCATTGGTAAGGCAGTTTATAACAAGTTTAGGCCTAAGAAGTAAACCAGACAAGGCTAAGTAAAGACAAGTGAAGAGATGGATGTACAAAAAGGTCATAAAGTGCACAACAAAAAGCGTCCCACTCACGCCTGAGCATCCGGACTGACACTGAGGAGCTTGCTGACAGCCACACACAGCCTCTCGTGGAGGTCATGATTGAGCCTGACGTCTGCCTTGATCCTCTCTGCGTTCCTCTCCAGCAGGTCCAGGATCAACGGTCTCATGTGCCGGGCAACGAGGAGGGTGTAATCCTTCTCCAGCAAGAGCTGAGCTAGACACCCCAAGATACACTGCCTGTCTTGCTGGCTCCATATCTACCAAAAAAAAAAACAATGCTGCAGCAATTATTGCACACTTCATGTTCAAAAATAAACAGTCACTCTAACTAAAGAGTGTATACGGTGATTGCGCCATCTCACTGCCCACAGGTTGCGTAATCACCATAGAAAAGCCCTGGTAGTTGCACAGCCTGAGGTCACTGAATGCCAACCTATGGCAAGAAGGGTGTAAAGCCTCCGAGCAGGGCTTGATTTATGAGGAAATGGTGTTTACAAACTTCTGGACATACAGTGCAGCCTGCGCATCTTGCCCCCTGGGTTCTCAAAGCATCAAGCAAAAGTCATCTGTTCATTCAATGCAGAGTTACACCATATAAACAGAAGTATTGGAATATCTGTTTTACAGGGTTTGGGCTAGGTCCCGTACTTCCAGTGAAGACCAATCTTAATGCTTCAGCATAACAAGACACTGGTTAACGCCATGCTTCTAACTTTGTGGACACAGGGGAAGAACCTATTCCAGCATGGCTGTGCCCCATTGCACAAGCAAACTCCATAAAGACATGGTAGGATGAGTTCAGTGTAGAAGAACTTGACTGGCCCACACAGAGCCCTGACTTCAACCCCATCCAACACCTGTGGGATGAACTGGAACGGAGATTGCGAGCCAGGTCTTTTCATCAAACATCAGTGTTTGACCTCATAAATGCTCGACAGAATGAATGGGCACAGATTCCGAGAGAAACTCTCCAAAATCTTGTGGAAAGCTTTTTTAAGAAGAGGAGAAGCTGTTAAATGGGGAAACAAGCCAATTTTTAAAATCTGTGCTTGAATGCAATGCCATTAAAGCATCTGTTATTGGAATGGTCAGGCGTCCCAATACTTTTGTCCATATAGTGCAGCTAGCCTTAGCCATGTACCGAAAACACACGTGGAACGAGGGCAGGCGCCTGCCGGCTCAACATGGAGAGCTCTTTATGAGATCCGAGCAGATTTATGGTGCAGCTGGACGGTGCAGTTTTTGGGCATTTTCACTTCGTACCACCAGCTCTGCATCCGTTTAACATCTCCATCCCAAAATAAGCCCAGATGTAAACACAGGACCCGGGGTCCACTCCACACACGCCACAGCGCACCCCTCACACGAGAAACACAACTAAAGCTTTATTACAAAGATTCTGGGAGCTCGAACCCTACCTGTTTGCTTAAATGCTTGGTCAGCTCGGTGTGACTCTTGTCGACATGCCTGGAGATCGCGGCCAGAGAGGTGAGGCTGAGCTCCAGCTTCTCCATGCCGCGCTGCGCTCCGGGGCTCCACGGGCCGGCCACGGCAGGACTCGGCCCTCATAAATGTGTACGTGTGTTTCTGTGAACGCGTGTGTGTATGTGTGTGTAAGTATGTGTGTACGTGTGAGTGAAGGGGAAAAGGAGCCGCGCGGTCCCGTCACTGTTAAAGCCCTCCGTCCACATGTGAGCGAGCACCACGAGCGTTTCCGGGTCGAATTGCTTACGCGCAGCCCCGCGCGACGACACAACCAGCAGACGCGTGTGTGTATCTAGAACCAAGCACACACATACATTTACATATAAAAACACACACACACACACACGTACAGATCTAAACACGCATATACAGATTTAAACGCTCACATACAGATGCATACATAAACACACACACACACACACACACACAGATATAGACAGACATACAACACAAATCAGATACAGACACGCCTTGCAGAAACAGACATACACACAGATACAGACACATACATATTTACAGTATACATATGCATAATAGCTGTTGCTGTTAAATGCTGTTTCTTGCATTTTTGCACACAACCCTCTGCAAGAATACAGTACCTGTCAAAATACTGTATTCATCCAGTATGTAGCTACTGTGCATTGTGCTCGTCTTTTCTTGTCCAGTCCCACTGACTTGAGATACAGACATACAAAGATACATACACACATGAAATACATACACATACATGCACATAGATGCATACAGACACATACATAAAGATACAGCCAACACACATATATAGATAATACATACACACAAAGATACAGACAAACACATACAGAGGAATGTTATGGCTTATGTTGGTTTTTTTTTGTGTGTGTGCCCATTCATTCTTTACAGCATTATGAGGTCAGGCACTGATGTTGGATGAGAATGCCCGGCTCGAAATCTCCATTCCAGTTCTTTCCAAAGGTGTTGGATGGCTCTGTGGGGGCCAGTCAAGTTTTTCCACACCAAATTCCATGTCTGCCATGTCTTTATGGAGCTTGCTTTGTTCACTGGGTCACAAAGTTTCTTCCCCAAACGGTGTCCACAAAGTATGGCTTTGTCCAAAATGTCTTAGTATGCTGAAGCATTAAGATTGCCCTTCACTGGATCCTAGCCCAAACCTTAAAAAACAGGTGTGTCCCGATACTGTTGTTTTGGAGTGTAATTGCATTGGCCTCCTTCAGAAGGAGAGTGGAAACTGGATGCTAATGCTCTAATATGTCCAGTCACCACAACACTGAAATAATGTTTTTATCCTTTTATATTGAACATCATATTGAGCTCTGAAATAGACAGATATATAGATAGATTGATAGATAGATAGAGATAGAGAGAGAGAGAGAGAGAGAGAGAGAGAGAGAAGACTGTTAAGCCATTCTTTGTACCTATCATTAAATTGTTTACATTTGTGTGTATTTGTCAAAGCTTGTTCTATTTTCTGTTTTTTTTTGTAATACCAGGAGTAATTGTACATTTAACTGCAGGATGTTCGTGTGTAAGTGTGGATGTGAAAAATAATAATGAATGTTAAACTACAAGCAGAGATTTGCATTAGATCAAGCGGAGTTCGCGGGTAAATGTCGTCACTTCCTGTTTTGCCGAGTGGTTGGGTTGGCGCGCGGCTCTGTTGGACCCCAGGGGAAGAGAGACTTCAGGAGTTTCAGACCGTCGCAGCGTCCAGCAGAGATAAAAACTACGTTTTCACAGCCTTGGGTGGCTGTAGACCCGGTTCGGTGGACACTTTACGCCCTCGAACCTCGATAAAGGCTGTCCGTGCTCCATGACTCCGTGTAGAAGCTCTGCTGCACTGTTAGCCAGCTAGCTCCTCTATAAGTGGCAAACGGTGGCTAACAGGTTGTGGTGGGTGAGATTTATTACTTAACTTTTAACCAATAATGACTCTTACTTACATTTTACACCAATTTCTGCTTAGTACATTTCCTCTCTACTGATGTCTTAAACGCCTGTCTTCATGAAGAGAGGCTAACAGGTGGAATACCACCAATTAGCCTGTTAGCCTTGTGTCTGTTTAACGTTAGATAAAATGTTATTTCTCACCTGTTAAGAGCAGCAAAAACACAATAGTATAGAGTAAGAAGTATACAAATACACAAACAACTATACAAATAATTCAAATATATAAACATTCCATAAACCTTTTAGTTACACAAGGGGAACATTTGCATTTTTACTCCAGAAAGTGGACAGTACAAAGATAAAAGCAATCAAAACAAAAGAATAACCCCCCCCATATATATATACACATATATGTATGTATATATATATATATATATAAATAAATATAAAATATGTATGTTCGTATGTTGGTTTGACAGAAGCAGGCATTGACATTAACAGTAATAATGCACCAAGCACATTGTACACAGTAATATTTCACCCCAAAAAATGTGCATGTTCCACCAGAAATATTGCACACAAGAGATTGTACTCTGCTACCTCATACAGTGTCAACATATTCCATAAAATCCTGTGGCTTTCTTTTCATCATACCAAATTTAGTTGATTGATAAGAATGGGGGAAATTTAGAGAATGTATACAACTGATTTAAAAGTCTGACAGAAACACTGCAGCCCTCAAAATGCTTTTCTATTGCCCCTTTTCTTGATGAGAGCTACTTCTGTTATGCTTTTGTTGTTGTTTAGGCCATACGAAATAACCTGTTGGCCTTAGTTTATTACCACAGTCTTTGGTTTTCTGATGACCCTTATAAAACATAACTTAAGCCTTTTTCTTTCACTTTCAGCCAAGTTGAGCAATGTTCTGAATTTTATGACTTGACAAAAAGAATGGAGGAGAGTGCCATGGATGAGCTTTATGGTGATTTTGGGCTAAGGCATACTGGTAAGATTGACTTTCAAGTGGCTATGATCGTTCAGGTTAGACTTGAATGACTTTGTTTGTGATTGGAATGTATTTGGTTCTCCCTGTCCTTCTATCTAGAATAGTAGAGCATGCATTAATTGGATCTGATTGTGTGTATGAACTCACTTTTTGATATTGTTAAAAGACATGGGAAGGGTGATAGGCGGTTCTGTCAGCCACACTGGTTGTGATTAAGTAATACATTTCTTTTGGAGGTGCTGTGCTTGTGACTGCTAAGACAAATGTACAAATCATCTTTCTGTAACTTAATTTTGGAAACATAACTATGTAACATATTTATTATGACTAAATAACTCCTCATGAGTACGTAGTTTATAAAACGGAGTAAGCAGTGTAAACAACAGCCTGATTTTATTATATATTGCATGGGTAAAATGAAGTATAGAATTTGAATGTAGCTACTCATTTACAAGGGCTGATATAAACGCACTGTCTTTGGGTGATTATTACCACAATCAGAACACAGTGTTTGTGTTAATGCCAAGTAGGAACTGGGCCATATTGTAGCAAGTTCTATTTAATTGCTAGTTAAGAGTGAAAAACATTCTTTAGTTCTCTAAACTATTCTTCTAAATGTATTTGCTTTAGATTCTTCACTGATTCATGATGAGGACTCTGTGGATATTTACTCTGGGCTAGATGAGTGTCCTAATGGTGTTGGAGGCAAAGGTGAGTGTATGAAGTGTAACCCATGGTATCCGCTGAGACTGCTACATTCTGTGTTGCAGTGGAATTGGTTGTGCAGATGTTTAGTTTTAGTTTTAGTAGCTAACCCCCTTGTCTTTTGCCCCTGCTCAAGTTTAACGCAGGGTTTAACGTCTCTTTTTTCCCTTCAGGTAAAGACGGCACTTTCCTCTCACCAGTGAGACTGAAAGAGTCTATGGATTTATATGAGGAACTCATCACTGAAGAACAAGAAGAAAAAGATGCCACATACAATGAGGTTGGTAGCATTCATATTTCTTTGAGTAAAACCGCCTTTTTTCCGCTTATTGTCATCTGTTTAAACATATAAAATGACAAGTTACTTTAAACATTTGCATGTCTTGAGTAAATCATTTCTTCTTAACAGCTGAAAAGTAAATACGATGCTGCGCAAAACCAGGTTCAGGAATTGCGTGCTCAGCTGCAGCTGATACAAACAAAGGTGTGTAATGTTCTTCAGATGTATGCTAAATGATGAGTAGTGCGAAGAAGTTACTTGCCAAAAGGGTTTAATTTAATACAATGACAAGGATTGGCAGTTCCACAATTTTTAAGGACTAGTGTAATTCTTTTGGGGATTTTATTTTTATTTGTTAAGTTCTTGCAGGAAAAAAATAATTTAGTAATCTAAATAATGATTTTTGTTATAAGACTGGTAAAACGAATGTCTTAAAATTACAGAACTCAAGCTTACACAGAGAAAATACTCTACTGAAGAAAAACATCTGTGCACTTATCAAAACTGCTAGAATGGAGATTGTTAGGAAGGATGAGGAAATAAGTAAACTAAGCAAAAGGTAAGTGATGCCTCACATACACATATTTGCACATACACTGCCCTCCATAATTATTGGCACCCCCGGTTAAGATGTGTTCTTTAGCTTCTAATAAACTCAGGTTTGTTCTAAATAATACAGGACCACAATGAAAAAAGAGGAAAATCCAACCTTTAATTCAAGTGCATTTATTCAGTGGGAAAAAAATCCCACATT
>JBBPDB010139170.1:0-15470 GCA_037974465.1 Brachypetersius altus
TGGAATTCTTAAGCACTGATGTACGTCGCTCTGGATAAGAGCGTCAGCTAAATGCCGTAAATGTAAATGTAAATGTTAGTGCAGCTCAGTTTAGTCATCATGATGACATATGCTTCCTCTGATCTGCCTTTGGCAAGGCGATCTTCTCCTGCCCGCATACTAATAGGCCTCAAACAGGAAAAAAGTTCCCAGGACAGTCTCTCTGGGAAATGAGGAAGCTGTCTTTACAAAGACTACTTCAAAATCACAGCGTGGCACATGTTTGTGATGCAGCAGGTGAAACACCAGCACTGACTCCATCACAGGCTACCTTAGTAAGTGCGCTGGAGACATTTCAAAAATCAATGTCAGATTATTTGCCAAGCCCTGCATTAATGCCTTGGACAAACACCAGTGTCCGTGCCAAACTGAAAGCTTACATGACCTTTAATAGTTCCAAATTTGACCTCCAGAGAACCATCTGGCTAGCTATGAAGGACAACAGACAAAAAGTCTAACTGTAATAGCTCTGACCTCTGCGCTCTCTTTCAGTTAAAAGGGAGATAAACTTTACAAGGAGTTTATCTGCATCACTAGATGAGTTAAATGTCTACAATGTTTGTTGGGAGGCAAACAACTCGTCCTTTCTGGACTGTCTGATGAGCAGCTGGCTACCCCAGCTGGTAAAAATAATTAACTGGGGCTCACAGGGATGTGTGTCTGTCTCTCACAAGTCAATGTACAAACTGTCACTCATGGGCCATCCAGGGAAGACAGGAGACACCAAAATGCCAAACAACATGGAGGAAAATCATGCATGCCCTGTTGTGTAACAGGATGTCGTTAGTGGGGTGTACTTGCCTGTGAACCCGGTGACCACAAAGTTCCTTTCATATTTAAGCCAATGTGATGTCATCAAGCAATCATGGGCTTCGGTACCGCAGCTTGTCACAGAACGTCTTGCCACTTCTTTGGCACTGTGACATCTTTCATGGAACCTATGACTTTAATATCCTGATGTTATCAGCTCCATCTGTAATTTAAAGAAATTTTGTGACACCGTGGTATCATCAGTGCAGTATGACATTCACAGGGCAATTGTGATGACTGTGCAGCTTTTCAGTTCTAAGCCATTAAAAAAGTGACCAGAACAGCACATTTTATGAGCCATTGTGATGTTGTCAGTGCAGCCTTTCATTTCACTTTCACTGTGATCTCATCAATGTGGGAAATGACTTTAGGTCATCGAGATATCATTAACAGGCCCTGTCTGCCAGGTTCTCATATACTGATATTTTTTATATGCACGTCAACAAACAGACATGGTTCCCTTTTACACTTGCTGTGTTCAAGACTCTCCTTGTCTGACAGTAAAGGATGCATATGGAAAGATATTGTGTGTATATATATATATATAGACACACAATATACTGTGCGTCTATACTGTCTGTGAAGTAAATGGATTGATGTGCATTGCAAGATATGTTTATAATATACAGTATGCTTTTTGGTATTTCCATTCACTCTTCCTGAACTCAAGTCCTGTTATTTTTTTGAGCAGCCATTGCTCTTGTGTGGCAAGATGTGGCTTGTGCAACCATTTGGTTGCCTTTCTTTATCACAGCACACACTACTCTCGGCTAAACATGTACTGTACTACAGGTCCACATGTGAATACTACATCTACTGTATATGTTCATCCCTGTATTTATTGTGATGCAAGGACAAATGTGTTAGGGTGTGAAGCCGTCTGGGAGGAGAAATGGAGGTTCACAAAGTAAATGACTGAACTGCTGACTGCGTGAGGTTAGATTATATTACCATTAATCAATGTACTTTATATACACAAGACTGACATTGGCAGAGAAAAATGAGACTCGCATCTAAACGTTTCTACAAGGTATGCCACGTTTATGAACATGCATCTGTTAAAATTAGGCAGAGAGAATCTACGGATAAATTGTGCAGGCCAAGGACATGAAGAGAGGAATAGAAATGGCATTAAAATGTAGATACGGCATAGATAAGGCCTTGAAAATGTGAACTACTCATTGTGGGAGTTCAACATTTCATGCCTGGATGGCTCAGCTGATGGAGTGATCTCTGTCCCTGTCTAAAAAAGGTCCAACAATGCTTTGAAACTTCAGATGCAGCACAAGCACTACTGCCAACTCAAGGATAGATCCTCTTGACTTCTTGATAGATCCGTGTGATTTTGTTGTTTCCACACAGGAGGACATGCTAGTATCAAAGCATGTATACTGCACAATCTACACCTTCTCAGTGACAATCAGTTGCCTCCTAAGTGGACAGTTTGATTTCACAGACGTGTGATTGACTTGAAGTTACATTGTGTTGTTTTAAGTGTTCCCTTTATTTTTTTGAGCAGTATATTTGCTTAACAAAAAGATTTACTAAGCAAAAAAGTGTGCCGATGTCAGGGATAAGGAGAGAGTCCAGACACTACAGACACAAGGTGGAATGTAGCTACCATAACTCTGACTTGATCTTTGTCTGATCAAGGTCCTAGATCTGATGGTGTCTCTGATGGTGTCATTCTCAAATTTATTCCAGTCCCCACACACATCCGCACAAGCTGCAGCCAGCAGACACAGCAAGTATCCAGTGGACTTTGGACCCAGATGTAAGGCCTGGTATAGGAGGTGAGGGGGAGTGGCAAGCTGACATGACTGAACAATCCAATCCAGAACAGCACTCTGGGGTTTCCACCGGACCAATTAGGCCTAGATCATTATCACCTGAGTACTAGGGCAGGACATATATATAAACTGTGCTAACTAAGCTTCAGTGCGAAGTATACTTGCCTAGTCTAGTTACAAAGTCTTTTGTTTTTCATTCCTGTTCTGGTTTTTGACCCTGTTTCTGCCCCTGTGACTTCTCTCTTCTCGCGCCGGACTCTTGTTGGATTTTCTGGTTTTTTGACTTTGGATATGGACTTGGTTTTCCCTGTTTGGCTGGTGAACTTTAAAAGTAATAAATCTATTAATCTGATCTGCATCTGGCAAATCATTACAAAATGGCAGCAGCAAGGAGAAATAAGTAATCAGAATCAGAAAACCTTATTGATCGCAGAGGAAATTGCTTAAAAAACGTTAGCATTAGCAGTTAGCATTAGCAGTTAGCATTAGAAGTTAACATAAGCAGCACGCATTAGCAGTGTGCGCTGAGCCAAAACAAAGACTCATACACAAAAGAAACATTGAAATAACTCTCTCTACCCACATGTAGAGGCACAGTGTACTAATACTAAATAAATTGAGATAACTATTGAAAATTGGGGGAAAACATTTATAACACTAAAATATGAAGACAAGACACAAAGCATGATACAGCAGACTTGCATCTGCACTCTAAATAACATTCTCGGATTGGCTACTTTGAAACCTCCCGCCTCTAGAAAGTGCTTTTGAAATGGTAAAATAAGTTCAGAGGTATTTTCCCATTTCAAAAGCCCCTTCTATATTTATACAGTTATATTTTATATGGAAATGTGTCTGAATTTATGGTCATATTTGTTACAAAATTAGTAATTTATTTTTTCTTGACAATTTAACTCTTTAACAAAATCTTAGAAAAAATCTGCGTTAGCCTGAATCCGGCTGATGATATGCTTAAAAGTGAGTGGTTACTGTATGTTTATATATAAATACGGCTATATGCAAGAGAAGTATATTAAACAATAAAACAATTTATATGCAAAAATATATATAAAGGGAACATAGTATGCAAAACTTACTTTAGTTATAATAGGTCTATGGGATATACAAAACATGTTCATGAGGTTCTTTGCACAAAATCACTCTCACATAAAAGTTTGTTCTTCACAGTTTTATTCTTCACAGTTTTGGTCCCTTTCAAAATGAGCCGTTAATGCGTTCCAACCATCCCACGCTCCACCCATCCCTTACGCTTCTTGTTTAACACATGCAGAACGAAATGATCACGTTGGTTCATACTTAACTGCAATAGAAACACAAAAATCATTATTTAAAAGTACTTACATTTTCCTCATCTGCTGACTTGTCACGGCCAGTTGGTACTAATCCCCCGACAACGCTGAAGATAGCTCCTTATTCAAAATTTACGTTCCACCTTAAATGCTTAAAAGCCATATTAATTAATTTTTCTAAAGATTTTTAATAATTGCTTTTTCTTTGCAGTCTGATATGGTCCACCAGAGTGTGTTTGAGTTCATCCATATTGATGACAGAGCCTTATTCCGCCGGCAGCTTCATTTCGCTCTCAACCCGAACCTTTCAGATGTGGATCAGGGGGATGATGGTTTGTGATTCTTAAACATTTTTTTTTCATTATGCTAATGTTGTCCAGGTGTTTTCAGGGCTAATATGTTTCTTATTATTTTACCCACAAGGTATGCAGAGCAGCAGTGACATCACAAGAAATATTGTAACCTACGACCCACAGCACATCCCACCAGAGGACTCCTCTTTCCTTGAGAGGGATTTTGTGTGTCGCTTCCGGTGCCTCCTGGACAACTCATCTGGATTTCTGGTATATAAGAGTTGAGCAGACAAATATCAACATGAGAATATGTTAAATGCTTAATGTGTGATATGCTAAATGCTTTTCTGTGTATGTGATGGGTATGATCATCACATACACATACAATTGCATGTATCATCTGAAAGATGCAAGCAATATACAATAATTGCATAAACTGCGGTAGTTTATTGAATGTCAGCATTTGTTTAATTTTTTACCAATTTTGTTTTTTCTGATTTTCTGTTTTGATTGATTTGTACTGTTCCTGGTTTTGCATATTAATAATAATAATAGTGACAACTGTAGTTTTTTTTTATTGCCTTTTATAAATGTTTTGCTGGTGCACCTCAGCTGTTCCAAAGACTACCTTTTTATATATATCCAATGTGCTTTCCAGAAACTGAACTTTCAGGGGAGGTTGAAGTTCCTCCTCGGACAGAACAAAAAGGCTGAGGATGGTTCTATAGTTCAGCCACAGCTGGCTCTTTTTGCTGTCGCCACTCCTGTTCAGCCACCAGCTATTCTAGAGATCCGCACGAAGACGCTGATTTTTCAGACCAAACATAAACTGGACTTTACTCCTCTGGGCATTGACTCCAGGTAACTTTAAGGATTCTGTGTAAGACACCCTTCTGTCAGGACACAGATATATACACACACATACATACATACAAAAATTGTTGTGGAAATCTCCACAACAACGCGGAACCTGCGAATATTCTCCACATTTTTTTGTAACTATATATATCTATCTATTTATCGCTCTCTCTCTCTCTCTCTCTCGCTCTTTTAATTTAAGGACAAATTCTGAGCCACTGTGTTTTCTACTTTTCAGGGGTAAAATTGTGTTGGGATACTCAGAGATGGAGTTGTGCATGAGAGGGTCTGGCTATCAGTTCATTCACGCTGCTGACATGATGTACTGTGCAGACAATCACATCAGAAGTATGTTAATATGCACACAATTTGTTTGCATTTTGGAGCCTTGTATGAAAGTTATATATTGCATATTTATTATGTGAGTAATTAATTAATAACATGTTTTGTCTGTCTGTTAATTGTAAATCTTTTCTTGTACTAGTGATAAAAACAGGGGAGAGTGGAATGACAGTTTTCCGACTGTTAACCAAGAATGGAGGATGGGTATGGGTCCAGGCGAATGCCAGACTTGTGTATAAAGGTGGACATCCCGACTTTATTATTGCACGCCAGCGAGCCCTGGTGTAAGAGCGGTTATTTAAAATCTTTTTTTTCTTTTCTAGATGTGAGTTTTATTAGATGTATTTAGTGCTGTTGCAATTAACTGACAACTTGATTGCTCAATTAATCAGTTCAGTTGTACAATTTCAATAACTCAACATAAATTAACTGGCAGTTTGCCTGATGATAATACATGATAATTCTTCATCTCAAATAATATCTAATTCAAATTACCTTACAGTAAGAAATCAAACCTTCCAGACAGCCCCAAATTTAACATTACTATTATTTAAATGCTTAGTATTTATGTGATTTGTCTCAATGAAGTCCTAGTTTTGCTTTTTTCTGCACAATATTCTGCTATGCTTGGCTTGATATTGCTTAATTAAGTCAATTTTAACACTCATTAATTATCTAAGCATCGTCTAAGCAATGAATAGGCCGCTCAAACACTAATGTGATCAGTAGTAACGGGCCTAGTTAATAGAGCTTATTTAAAAATCTGAAAAGGAGATTTGCCATAGATAGCTAAACATCTCTAAAAAGCCTTGCAAACAGAAATTAAGCATACTTGTTATTTAACCCTAAGCCTAATTGTTTTTTGTTTGTTTGCTTGTTTCAGTAATGCTGAAGGAGAGGAACACCTGCGCCAAAGAAGACTGCAGCTTCCTTTTAGCCTCACCACTGGAGAGGCAGTCCTCTATGATACCTTTCCCACTTTTGACGTAATGAATCCTGAAGTTAATGAGAAGAAGCCTGCTGTTCAGAACGAGATTGACCGGAAGGCTTTGGATCCAAGTTCCATCCTCGCTTCCATGCAAAGACAGGACAAGTCGATTTATCACCAGCCCACTGAGTCTGAGTTGACAGTAGATGATGCCTTCATGGATAGCTGGGCTCTCTTCAACGTGCCCAGTCAGAACTTGGAAAATAAGGCTATGAAGGAGGAGGACACTGTCACATCAGTGATTGATGCTTTGGAACAGGTGGCTCAAGATGGAGACCTTTGCAGTGCCCTTCAACAAATGGAGGTTGACAGCTCAGAGCTGAAAGAATGGGAAAATGTTCTTTTGAAGATGGCCCAAGAAAGCAGCAGCAATGACAAAAGTCTTAGCCTTGATGAAATTCTCACCAATGATATCTTCTCCTATGTGGAGGAGGCCTTATACAAGGAGATAAGTAAGAGTCCTCTAGCACAACCAAATGCAACCAAAACTAACCCATGCAGAGGGCAGTCTGGGCAGTATGCAAATTCTGGTTATGGTTTCTCCATGGGTCACAGCAGAGTAGTCAAATCTGATCTAAACAAACTGGACTTTGTTGGAATGGCTGGGCAAGAAATGGGTGTGATGGTTAATGCAGCCAAAAACTCACAAAGACTTTCACATTTGAATCCAGATGCTATCACTGGACCCCAAGGCATGCCAGGGCTTCAAGAAGAAATGTGTTTGCAAAGTATTTTGAATCCCTTATCACACTCGGAGCAGACTGGCCTCTTTACATTTGGCAGCAAAGGCCCAGACAACAAATTGTTCACCCAGACCCAGAAGCATTTTGGTCAAAAAACTGCACCAAGCACATTCAGCGGTTGGCAACTGCAGCAAAATGGATCCTGTCTTGCAAATCAGACTGAAAATCCACAAAACCTACACTGTTTGCAAAATGGTTTTCACCAGCAGAGTCAACCAACAGTCAACCACTGGAACAAAATGGTTTCGACTACTGGGAATCATAGTCCTTCCTTGTCCTCTTGCAAGAACTGTTTGTCGTCTGACATAAGTCCCTCTTGCCCAAATCTCCCAAGGTGTAACCAGCAAAGACAAATACAGCCTTCACAGCACTGGCAACAGGCGCTGCCAGAGCAGTCCTGTCCTGGCACTGTCAAGAATAGACTTGTACATGAGAGTTATCAGAATTTGGAAACACCTGAATGCCCTCATGTGGGTTTCTTGCCAGAGACTTCTCTGAGCTCCAGTGACAAATGCAAAAACATGACCAGTGATGCATACCATTTACCAAGGGACAGACTGACAGCTAACAACTGCTCACCACTCAGCAGTTGCATGTTTGAGAGGCATTCTCCACTCAGCACAAATGCAGATCAGCTGCAACCTCAGGCCCAGGCAGTGAGCATTGCATCGTGCTCCAAGAAGACGATACCCAACAACCAGAGTCCACCGCAGGCATCCTGTTACTTTCAGTGGATGCATAATGAGCCAGTGGTGGGTACATCTTCAATTCCACAAGAAGATGCTTGCATCAGTCCCCCTTCTTGTCATATGGCACCTGGTATTGCTCCGACCAACAATCAAAGTGTCTTCCAGCAATACCATGGCTGCAATGGGCAAAAACAGGTGAGGAAATAGGAAAGATTCTTTATCATCATGTGCATTACCTCTGTCCCAATAATGGTTGCTTGGTGGTTTAAAATTTCTATTAAGATCATTTGGCTCACAAAAAGAAGTAAATTACATTAATCTATCAACTAATATGTGATTAATCGACGAGTCAAACATTTAAAATTTCATCTGTCTAACAAGCAATTTCATATTACAATGAGCAAAAACACATTTCTCTGTGTTCTCTTTTAATTGTTGTCGTACATAAGTCCTGATATGTTGTTTGGCTTAAGAACATGCAAGATAAGCACAAGGCAGCATTATATTAATTAGGTTTAAGATGATTTCATTTGGTAACATTGGCAGTGTTTTGCAATGCGAAAGCAGTGATATTGAAAACTAAGAAATACAATCAAATTAAAAAAGAAACAAAAATATCTACAACTACAGTGTCACAAGGACTGGCTTAGTATTGGCACTTGTGATGAGGGTTGACAAGTATATTGATTAAGTCTTTTAAAGTAATGATTCATTGAAATGTAAAATAAGCAACATTTTCCGCAGAAGTAGACAGAAGTAGAAGTAGAGTCCAGAATGTTCTTCTTGAGTTTAGCACTGAAGCTACAAGACTACTGCTGCTAACAAACACTAGAAGTCAATAGTTATCCAAATTGTTTACATAGAAATATTCCAAGCCCTAATCAGCTCTTTAGGTGGTACAGACTTGTAGATGTGTTTTAGGATGCAGTACAGCTTAACTATGAGCTAGAGCTGTAGCCAAGACCACATTTGTCAAGTCCAAGACAAGTCTAAACCCAGTACTGGTAGAGTCCAAACAGCTTGGAGTCCAGGTCAAGACAGAGTCCAGTGACCTTGCATCAGTGAAAAAAAAATAATATCCACTTCTTGTATGTTTGCAACATACAACATACCGTATGGTGAATTTTTCAGGTAGTTTACCTGACCATTTCTCTCTTCAAGCTGTAGACTTGTGTTTTGTGGAGCTCCCTGATTGGTATCACTTTTATTTGTTACTTACAAGTATGTGCATTCATGCATTCTGCTTTCCACAAATTGCAGAGATCTGCACATTTATACTTGCATTTGGGCATTTTAATGTTCTCTTGGTTGTTGCTGTGGTTCTAAGAGTAATGACTGAGATGCAGTTTTGACCAATGCTGGCATATGGGATGATTGCAATACAAGAATGCATACAATAAATGATGACTGTAGCAATTTAGATGTCCTGGCGGAAACCAGCTACATTATTTTGGTGAGACTGATGTTCGAGAAAAATGAAGAATTGAGCACAATAGCATTGCTGTGAGTTAAGATAATAACAGGCAGCCTTTTCAGACCATAGTATTCAAAAATCAGTTGTAAGGCGACTGATCTTTGATAAGATTTCTCCATTTTTATGACAAAACATGATTGTGATTCAGCCCTCCTACTCCAGAGGTGAAAACAGAACATGTTGTCTAAAGTGACTGGCCACAGCATTCAGCTGCACAGTATAGTTTTGTTCATCTTTATAGCTCACAGTAAGACAATCTAGGCCCTAAACTACCCTAACAAGCCTACTCCACCTTAGTGAAGAGCTGGATACATTTTAAGTGGATTGAGAGAAGTTTTAGTCATGTATTGACTGTAAGTGCCTGTTATAAACATTTGCTTTTCAACACGAGTTGTAAAATAAAGATGCAAAAAATCTTACCTAAATATTAAGAATTATATATTAAGAATTATGAATTTTTTTCCAAATTATTCCTTTACAATAACATTTTCTTAAATATATAACATTTCTTGATAATATATAATAAATTCCATTCTATTCTCTCTTAGGTTGAAAGCCATCCGGCTGAATACAGCTCTTCTTTTTCCATCCCACCCCTCATAAATGGAATATACCTTGCTAAGAATGGCAAAGCTGACTGTTGCAACCTATAAGGCGTCTCAACAATGTTTGATTAATGAACTTCTCTGTACTCTTTCTAAAAGACTACATCATTGTTGTATTGTATTGTAATATTTGGCAGGAAAAGGCAAGATGATTATTTAATAATTTTAATGTGGGCATTGATTATGATAATACAACTTTGCATAATCCCTACTAGAAATATGCTTGGCTCAAATTGGTGCCATGATTATGAAATTATTGGTCGTTTTTTTTTATGAAACACCTGTCTTTGGCATTGGTGTGATTTGACCCCTTTTGTTTTTAAAGGTATTTGGACAGTTGTGAACCAGCTTATTTTCTTTAAATCCTCTTTCCTGTTCTGATTAACATGTGTTCACCATGCTTGCACGGATATGTGACCCTTCCACACAGTGTGTTTATATAATATTGAACATTTAAGAATGCATTGTCATTTCAGAGTGGGCTACAGAGCTAAACCCTTCCAGCATGCTTCAACAGTGTATCGCACAAATATATGCTCTTGATATTTTACCATTATAATTTGTATAATTTACATATATGATTACATGGATTTACAGGATTGCATTGTTTTCTTTTTTTTTACCTCCTACCGAGTGTGTCTTTTGTGAAATGCAAGGATGCTTTCATAACATGTTCTGTGCCGTAGAATCTATTAGTCTTATGACAGCTCTTCTTTTTGTATTCATTTATTGTGATATATTTTCCTCTGGTAAAATGTTTATATTGGCATATAAAATGGGTTTCCAAGTGTAATTTTGGAAATAATGTTTATATATAAAAAGTATTTCAAGTGCAGTGTCCTGGAAGTTATTTGTTGTTGTGTTGTGTTTTGTTTTAGTATGATTTGTCTGCCCAAAGTGACCTAAATTATTCCATGCTTCCTCGGTTACAATGTCAGTTATAAACATTCATTATATGGAAACCAACTCCTGGTATATCTTGTAAAAAAAAACCCCACTGATTTAAAGTAGACATGGATCATCACAGATGCGAGACGTGTAGTTGAAGACCAGATGGCGGGAATTGAGCCGGCGTCTTGCTGGTGGAAAACAAACTTTTTTCCGGTGCTTCTATGGACATATCGGGGTCGGCGAAAAAGTCCGAGCTGTTCTATGGCAGGAATACAAGGTGGGGGTGACCACCGGTTAAAGCTCAGCAACTGAGAGATGGAGTATTTAAAAACATTCCCGGATGCCATTGAGCTGAGCGTTCACCGTCTCAATCCAGCCCACAGACAAGGTAAAGTTAAGGTTAACTGAGTCAGACGCCAATCCGTCAAATTCCCGAAAAGATTAGGAGGTTAGGATAAGATCAGATAAGAGGCGGAGAAGCGGCGAACAATCGGTGCCTGCGACCTCTCCTGCCTCCATTACTGTTCAGTTTCAGTAATGTAACCTTTTTGTACATTAACTATATATTTTTAAACTCTTTGTCATGTGGCGTAACTACAGACAAGGAACTGGGGCCTGTAGTCTTGAGGGCATGATCCATAATGATTGAGATCCTTAATGTCCTCACTGGATCGCTAATATCAGTAATGCAACTTTACATTCAAGTACCATGTACTCTGCAAAAGTGAGAGACCACCCACTAGTTTTAAGTGCATTTTATTCATTTCTTAGCTTCAGAGTAAAACACAGAAAACATATTTGACATTTAGACAACTCAATTAATAAATAACTGCTGTGTCACAAATGAGAAAACTACTGGATTTGTGACATCACAAAACCTTTTTGCAGCTTAGTTTCCATATATGGATTTTATGGCTGTGAGGATTGAACATGCTTTTTGAAACTTGTAGTTCCAGAAAAGCAGTTATATGTGTGTGGGAGTACAATTTCAATTCTAATATTTTCTTAATATCATGCAGCCCTAGTATTATTTATATACAATTAATTATAGTTATATTATTATACACACTGGCATACATTTTTGTATGTATGGGTGTGTGTGTAACTGAAGAACCACCCAGTCAGTTCCATCTATTCTATTATTTAATGTCAGCCGAAAGATTTTTCAATGCTGTTGGGGGTTTTG
Source organism: Brachypetersius altus (assembly GCA_037974465.1). Lineage (NCBI taxonomy): Eukaryota > Metazoa > Chordata > Actinopteri > Characiformes > Alestidae > Brachypetersius > Brachypetersius altus. The sequence continues at coordinate 12,019 of JBBPDB010139170.1, forward strand.
GACTTGTTTAATCTTGTAAATGAAATAAAGCTCATTCAGACCTGAAAAAGAAGCTCCAATGTTACTTTTTCATGCTGTTATATGGCAGGGCTTTTACCGTTTTCATAGCAAGGCAAACCGCGCCACCTGGCGACAGTCCAAATAAAAATGTAAACAAATTTGTAGACTGCCTTAAATGCTGGAGAGGTTATTTTCATTTTGGCCTTTTAAAGAAGTTAAAAACATGTGTAACAATAATTTTAATATTAAAGATTTTCAATGCGCGCTTACCATACTCCTGTAAAATACCTATACTGTATGTAACAATATTAGGCAAACAATGTTCTACCAAACACCAATAAAGCCTGTATTTAATAATCTAGTAGTTTTCTCTAGTTCAGATAAATGAACAATGGCGCAGACACAAACAATCTTGTTTTAAAATGACAATTTATTAAATAAAATAATTCATCAAACCTTCAGGATGGAGCATATTAGGGCACTCAGAACGTACACAGCTACAGTTCCCATGGGAAGAAAAAATAAAGAAAAAAGATTACATTAGATACACAGTATCATAAATATAAACACAGCAAAACACTCCACACCAGAAAAACAGCACAAGTCATATACCAATTGGACTACACAAAACCCCCCACACCTATCTTCTATAACTACTACAAACAACACTCCAGTGCGAACTGCTGCACAGAGCCCTAAGCCCGAAGAGATCAAGATAAACCCCCAAAATCAAGTAATACTCCCCACACGGGTCTCCACCCCAATCCCAACTCGTTGGCCAAGCTTCACAGTTCAGGCTGAAAATAAAATAAACTCAAAATAAATGGAAAGTAAGCCAAAAACAAAACAGAAAAAACATACACTTTAAATCACAGGAAAAAACAGTGGCTAATCGAACAGAGGAAGCTGGTCCTCCTGCAATCAGAAACAAATGTTTTTTCCATGTTAAGAACCACAATATACTATTAAAATTATTCGCATACCTCCAATCCTGGAACTGGTCCCATTTACTGCCTACTAATGCTCTGTGGACCCTCTGCCTTTTCTTAATATAACAAAATAAGTAAAACCAGATCAGGTCTCTGACTAAGAGCACAACTTTAATAAGAAAACATGTAAACTTACACAAGAAGGATCAAGTAGATAGACAAGTCGGTGTAAACGCCCAATCCAGCATAAACAGATGGAAAGAGTTCAGCTGACGCACTCTCTCACGGTAAGTACCACGGGCTTGTAGCTCTTAAAAATGTGTGGCCACCAACTCAAATACCAGCGCTAGAACCACCACAAAAAGTTCATTCTAACAGAACACTATGTATAAAACATTGCCACATCAGAAAGTTTAGCCTTCCTACGTGACTTACATGATTCCGTTTGCTTTGCTTATTCCAACCACTGACTGAATCAAATGCCACACGCTACACAGTAAAACCATCAGTGTTAAATCAACTCTGTTAAGTGTTAAAATGAACACTTTTGCAGTGTTAATATAATTCTCTCTGGCCAGTGTTAATTTAACTCTCATTCTGGTGTAAGGAATTTAATCTATCTCAGTGTTGTTCAATCTACTCAGTTAATGTTAAATAAAAAACTCTCTATAGTGTTGTTTTAACTCTTACTAAAGGTGAAATGTTTAGTCAGGAGAGTAAATAAGTAACTCTAATTAGTGTTGTTTTAACACAATATAATTGTGATACATATCTACAAAGAGTGAATAAAACACCCTGACTGGTGCAGATTTAACACTGATTCTGGGTTCATCAAACTCAAAACAAAATACAGACCTCCTACTTTGTGAATTCCATGTTTTGAGCCAAGAGGATTGGCTGTTTCAAATTCATCATAATAAAGCTGTATTGGAAAATAATCTGAGCATTGAGAGAACAGTGGGTGGTTTACAATAACTTCCATCCCTGAAGTCTTTGGAATGGAATGAAATTTGGAATGGATGTGATGCCTGCTTTGGTCATATTACAAATCTCTGGGTTTCTGAACATGAATTTCAAACTCTCTAAAACAGGAATGTATATAAATGTATCATTTACAGGCACCTTGCAATAAGTAGCCGTTCTTTTGTTCCATCTACTATCATACCTGACATCTAAAACTATTTCAACAGGTTCAACAATTTTTCAGTAAAGTAACTATTTCTTTTAGAATCTGTATTGAAAGAAGCAAAGGGGTTTTCAAAATAATTTAAATTATGTTCTACTTCTGACTTTAAAGAATCGTTCACAGGAAAAGTAGAGTACTCTGTGCTGAATCTCAGAGTGTGTCTCAGTTACCAATTCCTCTAAATCACAAACAATTGATGATGCTACATTACTGGAAGCACCACTTCTTTGTAGTTTTGCAACAATATCTTTCACATGACCTGGTGAAAAACCAGACTCACTGTTCTCAAGATTCTCTGTATCTAATGCAGACTCATCATCTAAAGCAGTGGCAAAATATCCCCATTTTTATGCGTATCATTTATTTGTATTAATACGTATACTTATATTTATCTGCCACTCTTTAAGTCCGGGCCGTGAAAATAGTTTCTGATATTAAACCGGTCCGTGACCAAATAAAGGTTGGGGACCACTGATCTAAAGTGCATGGTGTCTCTGATGTATTGTCTTTGGAAGATAAATGCCTATTTTCATTCACACTGCTTTCAAGGATGTACTGGGATGGATGACTAAATCCAAAAATGTTGTCTAAATCAAAAATAAGTGCTAAATGTTTTAAGCATGTTTCTTGTCCACAAATCAACTTGAATTTTACAGTGGGATAAAACCTAAAATCGAACCTTAAATGTGAAATGAGTGACTGACTATATAATGTTTTGCATTTAAAACAAGACAGCATTCTTTGCTTTACAAATATTAGTTGTTCAGTAGTTTAGCGCGAAGCTCTTTTACTCTTGGGGACTCTCTTGTCTTGCCTACATCAATTTTGTAGACATTTGTTTGAATGAAAGTGTAGAAATGTATGAGTGCATTGTTGTATGTTAAATTAAAAACAAAGTTAGCTTTGAAAAGCTCGTGGAATGCACTGAGGGAACCAACCGCCTGACAGGGGATGAGATTTTTGTCAAGCACTACATAAAAGATGTCAATCTGGTCTTGGCTTCTTCCTATAGCAAGGAGGTTTGGCTGCCGTCCTGCTCTTTGCTGAACATGTTCATCAAAGCTGTTGCAAGACTATGAAGAAACAAGAAAGCATTACATTAATCAACTACGCCTACTAAGAACATGGGATCTACTAAAACAGTTTACTGTTTCATGTACTCGCAAACCTATCCAGGTTGATGGCTGCAGAACTACATCCCTTCCTAACGACCTGAACTCCTTTTTCACAAGATTTGAGAGGAACAACAGTGCTGAGCTGGAGACTGTTATTTCCTCGCTCCATCATGGTGAATCCAACCTCTCCTTCAGTAGAGAAGAGGTGGTGAGTGCCCTCAG